>JAKMXC010000066.1:0-154453 GCA_025328345.1 Colletotrichum sp. SAR11_59
CCCCCCCCCCCCCCCCCCCCCCCCCCCCCCCCCCCCCCCCCCCCCCCCCCCCCCCCCCCCCCCCCCCCCCCGCCCCCCCCCCCCCCCCCCCCCCCCCCCCCCCCCGCCCGCCCTTCTCATACCAACATAGATAGTTCTGTGACCAATAATCCCTGGAATCAGATGAACTTCGCAGCAGGCACACGGGTTGACGTAAAAGGATCTACTGAAGTTATTAGCAAATTGAAGAATATCTGGTCATTGAAAGTCCTCTGGCAGCAGTCTGACATGCAAGACGGGCGTTATATGTCAAACCCTCAGGGCAGCCATCTCAATATTTCGAATCCACAATGCCCGCGAAAAGGAAGCTGTGGACCTACATAATGCACCAATTTTGAATTTTCAACGATCTCTTTTGGGGAATTTGATCATACTTAATTATGATGTCCTAATCAGCAGACTTAAACAACCCCACCTATGTTGCTTCATAAAATGAAACCACCATTAGTTCTTCACTGCTAATATCCCTTGTCAAAAGATCGAATTACTATGAGTAACTTTACTCCACGCCCTAACATTAGGATATCTTCAAATCATTAACTGCATATAATGTATACATAGCTAAGACAAAAGGCATCATAATTACCATGAGGTTGCAAAATGAGACCATCTACCATCGCCAAGAAGTGGATGTGCAAGTCATTTCGTTTGAAAATTATCATAATCATGGTCAGTATCTGGAACATTCGTGCTCAAAGGTTTAGATTCAAGCCGGGAGAAGGTCTGTTGCGTGAACGCCACAGCGAGTACTGATGCCAT
Source organism: Colletotrichum sp. SAR11_59 (assembly GCA_025328345.1). Lineage (NCBI taxonomy): Eukaryota > Fungi > Ascomycota > Sordariomycetes > Glomerellales > Glomerellaceae > Colletotrichum > Colletotrichum sp. SAR11_59. The sequence goes on from JAKMXC010000066.1 coordinate 799, forward strand.
TGAAATCAATAATCAACACCCCGTATTCACCTGCCGAGTGCCTCCACCCCTATTTCTTTGTAGGCGCTCAGATATATCATGGCATCCGCAGATGTCTGTGGACTATGTGTAGAATAACTTGAGACTATCAGGAGTGCCAGGGAAGCCTGACCCAATGCTTGGACTATGGTAAGACTCTGAAGACTTAGAAAAGTCGCCATAAAACTTGCCATAGAAGCGTACATCGACCGGGCTGTCACTTGATAAAGGCGAGGCTGGCGATAGGCGGCATATACCCAAGGGCAAGACTCTACGCCGATTCACATAACGAAATGATGAGGTATGGTGCGCCTAGCTGAAGGAGTTGTTGAAGGTGACGCGGATACACTTTCAAAACAGTACTTTATCAATCCAGCGCTAACAAAGCCACATGTGACTGAGACATTGGTCTGAAGTGAGTGACAAGACCCTGCGGCTCACATCCGATAACCCCTCTGTATTAGCCCCGAAAGCTAAGAATACCTCAGCTAAGCATATTCTCCTAGTACTCACCAGTACACATGTGTTCTTAGCTTCTGAGAAAGGCCAGTCATGGTCCAAAAACGAGACAAAGCTGCTGTGGGGAATAAGACTTCATTTGAGACCGCGGCATGAATGCAGCTCAAGATACCTAGTCGAAGTGTGATCCTCATCAACTCTGTGTCAATATTATGTGTTTCGTTGTCGACTATGCAGTGATGCATCTTGTGGATTAGGACACATACGTTCTAGTCTAAGGTTTCAGCACAAGTGTCTTCAAACTACCCAAACTGCTTTCGTGAGAGGCGGCATCTAGTGCTCTTCTCTGAACATGAAACAGCGTTTGCATCACGCGGGTGTGAGACTTGCCGACATACTATTGTGCCACGACGTCAATATGGAAAAGAATTTGACTTGCTCGTAGAGGTCGGTACTATATGACGGCTCTTGCAGTTTACCACTACTGCGATAAGCCGACTGCATCCGGCATCATTTCCACAACATAGTTCGGCAATAACCCACCGGCGGCGGTGTTGCTTGCCACTGGTCTCCGCTGTGCTTCATGTCTATCAGCGACATACGCCCGGAAGATTTGACTATACCGTGCCACTGAATACGATTCGCAGCTTGAAGGTTCCCAGGAGAGCGACCCGAGCCTTTATCGGAAAAGTTCCTGGAAATGGATAAATGCCACTTGCCGATTTCTCAGCACTGCAATCTCACCGCCGATCATATGATAGTCTGGTGTTTGCATCTTACCCGAATGCAAGCCTCTGAATCAGTGTAGCGAGCAGGACTATGGTGACAGGGGATTAGTGCGCTAATCAGTTCTGACCCTTGGGAACTTTTGAAAACCACCCATTCGGCCTAGAAGTCTGAGCGCAACCGCCTGCCTGATGAAGGCCGAACAAATTCGGCAGGCAAATGATCTATCTCTACCTGTCGGAACTTGAAGAATTCTGATGATACTCAGTGCAGAACACCTGTTGAGCCGAATACGACTCATATGGCTTCATGATTCAAACCATTCATCAGTAATGGTTGAATAAGTGCTCGACAATCAAGCCTGCGGGCGATTCGGACAAGAAGGTTTTCCACCATGCAGGTGAGGGACACTCCTCATCTCACGACGCGTCCGCATGACAGCAAACAATCTGCTCCCGAATGAGCGACTTGCCTGACTTGAAGCGTGGTCGTTGTGTTCATTCGACGCAGCACCCTCTCGCACTGCTGTTGCGAGACTACGAAGTTTGTTGCACTGGAGGTTGCCTCCCTAAACATGTCATTACAGCGACTGTTCAAGCCTCACTGCCTGGTGATACCCTCCTTCGCAGCCATCAAGCAGCCAAAACAAATGGCGAGCAGGTATTCAACCGTCGGTCGAATTAAAAATCGCTGCCATCCAGTGCCGAAGGGCAGTCGTTACAGCCTATATTCCGCGCAGTAATCCAGCTCGCGGATAGGTCGGTCTAGACTGCGTCGCACCCATTCAACTCCAATGAGTCGCATGTAGTATCAGATGTGGAAAATTTCGCCGTACTGCCGTCCAATGTCCTGACAAAGCGGGCACCGCCAGCTTGGGTCGGGCCCGGTGTTCCAGTCCCAACGCCGGTCCCGAGGACACACCAAACCTTACTTTCATGTGTCCCGGCCGAAATTTCTGGACCCTGAGATGGTGGCAGCAGTTCTTGAATCAATTCAACTTGCCAGCTTCACGACATGGCACCCGCTCAATCTTTCGCTGACGTTGGAGACAGAGGCAGAAAACCTTCCTGAATATTCCATCGTTTCACCGACATATGTTCGTTTTCGTCAAATGCAACTTGGGGGCGGAAACCGCTGTGACAAGATAACACCCGTTGCATCAACCATATCACGAGGCCAACATCTCCGGAGCATTACCAAATCCCGAGTGTACGAGAACCCCGTATACGGTATAGCGACGTCTAATAAGAGAATTTGACAGCTGGCTTCAACATGGGAACGCCAAGCGCCGTAGCATCGAGATCTGCAAAACTGCCATATTAGAGGCCGATATAGCCATTTCCGAGAATATCTTCATAAAACACCAGAAACTCATCACGAACTGGTCCCCGAGGCGGAAACTTTGTTGACATTCTCTCCATAATTCTCGAAACCGTCGGCGTTCTCTCTGACGACTAACAACGTGATACGCGGCTAAAAGCGCATGAATCGTCGTGTTGGTCCGCGTATAGGGCTGGGGTTGGGGAAGACGGCACACACCGGTGTTATCCCGAGTGAATCTGCGTACGACCTCACTACTACAGCTCTGAACTGTAATCCGTCCTGTTGATCGAACTTAAGGTGAGTGATCGTTGTTCAGCTCGACTGAGATGCCAGCCGCCTCCTTTATCTACACCAGTTTGCCAGACCAACCCGAGGCAGTCGGAACAGCCCCGCTGCCGGAAACAGGAAAGTGGGATGCACGGGTTCCGTGCCGACCCCGACACCAGGACCAGCGCGTCGGATTCGAGTTCCAACGGCGTTCTACAGCGTGGAGTCTTATTCAGAACCCTCGTCAGAGTTCGACCAGTAACAACGGGAGTCCCTGCCCCCATGACTGTCAGCGGCCGATGGCATTCCTGCAGAGAGCAGTTCTCGATGTGCTGCCCAGCTGCCCAGTGCCGCGTTGCCGTGGCTGGGATCTTCGTACTGGGTCCGGCAGTCACATTGAGTCTATTAGGCTTTCGCTCCCAGTCGAATGGCCTTGTCGCTCTCGCATGCCACGGCCGGTGAGTTTACGACATTCACGTAATTAGAGTTCTACTGCTTCTCGCCATACCCCACCTGCGGAAGCAGCTTATCACAGAGCTAAGACCTACCCCCAAGTAACGAAATCCCCCCATAACGAAATGATGAAATTAGATGCATTCTAAACCTTAACCTAATGATTATATTTTGACGTATTGTAGAATACCTCTATAGTTTCGCAACTATAATATATAATTTTATACTATTATTATTATCTAACGATTTGCTATTAATTAATACTACTTCTAACTTAATTAGATAATTCTGTACCTCCTATTTCTTAATGTAAATCTCTTCTACTATTATAAACTATTCGTTTAGGTTTAGTTTAACTTTAGCGTGTAGTTTTAGCTTATATTTTTTAACTTAGGCCTTAAGGGACTTAATAACTATCTAGTTACTTACTATAGCTATATTATTGAGGTCTAGATATATACTAATCTTACTAATAAAGAGTGCGTAGATTATAGGGTTAATATCCTTAAACTTTAACTTCATCCTACTACTAAAGAGCTATTTAAACTACTATAAATCTATAGAAGACTTTAGTGTTTTAATAATATTACTTTTAGGTATATATATATCGTTTATATGCTTCTTATACTATGCTAAGGCTTATAGAATATCTGTTTTAGTTAGTATATAGAAAAATTAACTTATTAATAGCTTAGCTATATTTATAAGCTATATACCTATTGCTTTAAAGCTAGCATATATTATTTAGTATTATATAGTATCTACTCTTATATATAAATAGTATTATAGGAAGTTCTGCTTCCTAATTAGTATAGAATTAAGGGTATAGTTCTATTCCTTGAGGTGACGTCTATATGCTTTCTTTAGAGGTAAGAATACTACTATATTAAGTAGCTACGTGAAGTAAGATAAATATACTAATAGGTAGGCTAAGTAAATATTATTAATAAAGTATTTCTATATAAAATTATTAGATATATAGCTTTTATAGCTATCTATAATAAGTAGATGCTTAAAATAGCACCTCTTAGCCTCCTCTATAGTTAATAGGATGAATACCTTCTCTAGCTACTTAATACTTATAGAATTTAATATCTAGCTATTCTAAGATAATATAAAGTACTATCTATTAAATTTATTAAGTTTATTAGGGAACTATTACTATTAGATAGTCTTCTCTTTAAAGATAATAAGTAGCTTAAGATGCTTACTGTTTATAGAGACATACTTAACTATAGACATCTAGGTGCGCTTATTAGAGCTCTAAATGAAGATTAAAAGCTTTCTAGAATAGCTTAATACTAAATTATCCTTCTAAACCCCTTCTATAATACCTATCTTATCTATATTCTATTAGAGGTTTATTAGGATATCTTTTATAGTTAGGAAGGCTAAGATTTTAAAGAACTTCTTTATATTATTAATGCTAATATCCTTACGCTAAGTATTAATCTTTTACACCTTTAGAGTCTTAATAGTAAGGTTATAAACTAGAAAACCTTCTATCTACTTCCTCTTAAGGGGCTAGAGGTTACTTCTAGCGTAGAGGATATATTTAGTAAAGATTTAGATACATTAGTAGCTAGGGGTGAAGCTAAGAGAGCCCTATATAAGTACTTACGTTATTAGAGATATCTCCTATAGCGTTATAAGGTATTACTAGGTTTCTTTTGCCTCCTACTTCAATATAGTGCTATTTAAATAGCAATAGATAGTTATATATAGTATACCTTACTAATACGACGCGTATGCAAAGGTCTAACCGCCCTATACTGCTATAACTATAGCAGTAAGGTCCTCAGGGGTATATAAAGGCATAAAAAGTATCGTGGTATTTTTAAAAGAATTTATTTCGGTTGTGGTGGTGGAGAAAAATAGGGCTAGCTGGGATGAGGCGTGTTGTGTAGCATGCAAAAGTTGCGTTTTGATGCGTATTTCGTTGTGGGGGGATTTCGTTACTTGGGGGTGGGTCTTACCCTAACTAAGGGAGTTTTGTCGGCGTATCCCACCTGCTCGTCCCACCCGCGCGGCACGCCCTACCTGAGAACCATTGTGGGATTCCAGAAACGAAGTCGAAAGGATTTGATATCGCGAGTCGTGTCCCTGTAATGCAGCACTGCAGGTCATCGCATGTCAGAGCAGAAGGTTTGTTGCCTATCTCATCCAAAACTCGTTTCTCTGCTTTCCACGCGAGACACGATCATGGGTGGAATGTCGGATAGGTGGATTTCCTCATCCGGAAAGAGGACATGTAAGCGCCAAAGATGTGACCAAGTTAGGCCATTGCTTCATTATTCAGTCTGATAATGACGACCTCGCAGTCTCGGTATCGAGTCCCGAAAGCCTCGACTGAAGTAAAGTCCTGTAATCAAGAGCCTCATTGGCCATACTGTAGTGACAAGCTTGCGGAACTGTTCGTAGTTGTAAAAACATAGGATGAGAACCTATTCATCGGGGCGCCTTACAGCCCATCGACGTTTGAAAGTGTACGAAATGTTGGGACGGGGACACTGACCTGAGAACCGGCCACTATAGAGTTTAACATAACAGAGAATCAACGAAACAAAGTTAATCGCACGCTGCTCTGACGGAAGTTTTAAGTCTGCCTTCTTGACTCACGTAACATCAGCCGAAATCCCACATACCACATTAAGGCATTTGCCGTCATCGATCGCGATCGCGAAGTCACCCCCTCTGCCAGGAAGTAGCGGAGTAAGTCGCGTCCCCTGATCGACAGGTTGCCAAGTCTCTATGATTAAGTACTCGCCTGTCTGCATTGCTTGTCAAGTTGCCAATCGTTCCACTGTCAACTTGTCCGCATCATCAATGGCAACCCGTACACCTATCCAAGACTCAATCCATGCCTTTAGCCGCAAGCAACGGAAAGTACGGCAGTCATGTAACGCGTGCAGTTCTCAGAAGATCCGGTGCGGTAAACAACGCCCAAAGTGCAGTCGATGCACGATGAAGGGGCTGTGCTGTGAGTATGGCATGTCGATGCGTACTGGGGAGCGCCCTCGTGTAGTTGCTTCTCCAATCGTGCAACGAGAGGCGGGCAACACGACCCCGATCTCGTCGAGAGATGCTCCACAGTCCACGATCGAGAATGCATTTACTCTCACGCAAATGGACCACTCCTCGGACCCCACCGCTGGAACAGCCCAAATGGACGACGTTCAAGATGATATCGACTGGGTCCTGCAGGCTACTCGCCTAAGCAATGCAGGAACACCCGAATTCGGACTTCCAAATGAGCAAGAGGATTCTCTCAATCAATCGTACGGCCTGCTACCTACGCCATCCACCCAAGAATACAGCTTCAGCAACTTCAATCAGGATCACGGCCTTCAGTCCCTCGAACAGCAGCAACCGACTAGAGACCTTTCAGGCAGCGTGGACAGCCGACGAAGCTCATCTATCGACTGTGACGCATTTCGGCCCAGCAAAGTCCATGACTGCACCACCGAAGCTCTGATGCTAGTTGCGGATTTCCATGTCTTGGCAGCTGGCTGCTTGACTGCAGCGAAAGACCCCATTTCTCCATTTAATCTGGGGTGCTATACCGAAGACACTCCGAGAGAGATGGGGACAGTCCTGTCGGAAAATCGGAAGGCCCTGAAGAGACTCGACAACTTGCTGGACTGCCGCTGTTCTACGAGGCAGGAGGTTCTGGTCTTGATCTACCTGGCCATCGCCAAAGCTGTGGAGTGGTATGCAGCGGTGCTCGGTAGCGACGACGATGAGGCGTCGCAGGAAGACGACGATCCCGCCACACCCCGGATGTTCAGACGGATCGCGAGAACCAGTTCATTTATGGGCAGCTATTCTCTGGACAACGACGCCCAGAGACTAGTCAGTGCGCACCTCGTCTTGACTCAGCTAAAGGATCACGTCCACCCTCTCCTGAAGAGATTGCGTCATAGACATCCGTCAACGTCTGCATCAATGGCGGACGATTCCTCGGAGCCGTCCACCTCCGGGCGGCGTACTTCTAGCGTTATCGAACATCACCACCTTGCTCTTTCGGAGGAGCTCAATCGGATTTCTGCGAAGGCGAACACCATCAAGCAAATTTGTTGAACATTTCTTTTCATCTCTTGGGGGTCTTTGATTGTTTTTGGTCTTTTGTTGTGTTATAATTAGGGGACGGGCAAACAGAGCCATGGATGCGAGCTGGAGAATCTCACTTGAAACAGCAGTGGACACTTACTTAGCATAGGAATGGAGACATGAGCATATCAGCGGGTCGGCTTTTAGGCATATATGATACCAGGTTGCTATTACGCATATTGGCGCGGGGAATCGATCTGTACAGCATCTTTGTTGCTATTAGGCATTGGCTCGAAGCGGGTTGGAGATATCCTTTGTGGGCAGTTAGTCCCAGTAGTCGGCGACGGGTTTTCCACGTCGGCCTTTCGGTTTCGGGGTTGAAGGTTATTCTGATTTTGGACATGTTATTTTGGGAGTCAAATGAGAAACGGCCAACTTCTGATAAAATATAAAATACAAACCTACTATGGAATAATTCATTCGGTGCCACTTGAACATCCAACTGTTCTTTCTATGTCCCAGACGTGTGCACTGACAGTCTCTCTGAACCCTTTCACATCATTCAAATTGCTATTTACAAGGAAGAATCAGACCGTGTGATCTCAATCAGTGAGAGCTCGCCTTGGTCTGGACGATGGATCTTATGCACTCGCAACTTAGGCGTCACAGAGCTGCACAAGTCTTCAAATGCTGCTCTAGTTCTCTCGCGGCCGTTCAGATTCATGAGCATCAGCATATCACGGTCACTGGAGTTGTCAGCTCTATTCTCGTTGTATGTAGAAGCGGTGAACTTACTGCATCCGGCGTTCTCTCTCGCGGCTTTCCGTCCCCGGGTCTGGAACGACAACTTCGTTGACGATGATCCGGTCTTGTGGCCGCAGAGCAGATGCAAGGCCTTGCAGGATGTTCCGCGCATACTTGTCGCTCCAGTCATGGAGGATAAAGCGACAGAAATAGGCAATGCCCTCGTTATCAGCCACATCGTGAGGCGGCTGCGGCGTCATGAAGTCGTGGGGCCTGTACATGATGCGCGACTTGAGAGCCTCTGGGCAGGACTTTTCGCCAACGGCTACAGTCTCCGGCAAGTCCTGCACCTCAAATCGAAGCTTGGGGTACTTCTCGGCCAGCGCGATTGACACATGGCCTGGACCACCGCCGACGTCAACAATGAGATGCCCGGACTGATCCAACGTGTGCCAGGGATACCCTCCGTTCACCGCATGGCGGAAATCGTAGGCACCTCCCGCGGCAATTCCGCGCATCGCACGGGCGAACATCTCATGCAGTTGAGTCCCGTCGGCCTCGCGGAACCGTTGGAATTGGGAGATTTTGCGACCGATGGATACCCCGTAAGGAGCCTCATTAGCCTCCATGCTGTAGCCATACTGTTCCAGAGCCTTTGGGATGGAAGCGCCCGCGGGATACGCGATGGTTGCGCTCAGATCCATCCAAGCCTCTAGATCAGGATCGGTGACCAAAAGCGCAGATGTAGGGTTGTGCGCTACCAGCCCACCGGGTTGAACATTGAACAAGCCGTAAGATGTGGCATGCTCAAGAATACGCGCAACAAGCGCCGGCTGAATCTCAGGCTTGCCTACAGCTTGGGAGATTGCCGCATATGTGGTTGTGCCCTTTAGCGGGACGTGGTTGGCGAATTTGAACTTCAGGATGACCTGAAAGGAGGCCGTGGCACAGTGTTCGAAACTCAATGCCAACAACTGCTCCCTAGGACCCCGGATAAGCCGAATGAGCTGCTCCGCGGAGTCAACGATGGCGGCCTTCGCGTTAGAGTAGGGCGCGTTCTCAAGAGTCAGGTCAAGATTAGGCGCGGGAGCCGAAGAGGATGGTTGTGGGAGCCGACGCTTTTCGCAGAACTTCGTTATGTCCGCCGCAGAGGAATGAATCGACGATACAAGCTCAAAGAGCTCGTCCTTTTGGGCTGCGCTTGGCATGACTGAAGAATTTGGGGAAATTGGGAAAAACGATTGATGTTGTTTTTGCAAGGGTGTGGTTGTCAATGCGTTCCAGCCAACAACGTTAAGCACTTAATATTGGAAGGTGAGACTGTGGACTTGGTTACTCTTTTAAGGCGGGTTTACATCGACGGATCGCGAGCTCCCCGTGAAAGTTTTAGGTAGGGAGTTTTCCCACTCAACAAAGAAGTGTTCACGGTTCGCGATAATCGTGGGCTCTTCGTCCGGGCTTCTGTCATCTTGACTTTCCTGTCATCCAACGTTTACCTTGATCCGGAAAATCAAGGCATCCCACAGATGTAGGAGCGGGAAGCCGCCCGGAGTGCTGCTCGCCCAGGGGTCTACAGACTTCTGAGGGGGGCGCGGGGGAACGGAAGCCGCCCTCGTGGTGGTCTGTCTCGGCAACCTTGCGGGGACCACGGACGAGGTACACAGACATGGATCATTAATCCCCGATGCTAAGAAGGTTTACTTAGCGTATGAAGAAAGCTTACGTTGTGGAAACCGAGACCGATGAACTTGACTTGAGCCAATGAGACACCTTCGTAGGGAATACTCCTACGCATTATTAGCTGGGGTTCCGCCGTTCATCCGTACGAACGCCCGTACGCCCTAAGCGAATTGTTCCGTATGATTTCATGACTTTCCAACTGGTTGGCGAACCATTTGCCTATCCCATCACTATAAAGCTTATTTTTGAAGCAATATTCATGCCACACGTACCCGACCTATCGCAGGCATCCCCTCGGAATCTAAACAGACTTCACTCTTTCCAGACTTCTTGTCCCTTCTGCACGTAGATCACTAAACACAAGGCTTCTCGTAGGCGAGCAACAATATCCTAATCAGGAAGATGTTGCACGTATTCACAAAGGGCCCGGCAGTCAGCAGCATGCATTTACCCCAATTAAATGCTGAATGTCATGTTTCTGCCCCTGGCTCCAAGCGCATGAACATCTTGGTTTCTCCCGATATTTGACAGGCTGTTCGCATCAGCGTTATCGTACGGGCGTTTGATAAACGAAGATTATCTTCTTGGGGATCTAGTGCATTGTTAACGTGAGTGAAGGAGTTGGAATCCATGCGGTTCCATTCCTGCGGATGAATGGCACAGCATCTTGACAGAATAGCAACGGAGTGTTCCGGCAAGCTCCCACATACCGGATTCCAGATTACTCAATTACAGCCGGCGATTCCAAAGTTTGGCCAGGTGCCAAAGACTTTCCCGCAATATTGATCCCCGTCAAGATGACAGACCACCCGACGCTCGGTAGATCCCACGCGTCTCTTGCCCCCAAGTAGCCTGGTGAAACATTGTCAGGACATAGAAGCACTGATTCAAGTCTGCGACAGTAGTCCATGTAGCCGAGTCTCTAATGCAGAGTAGAATGCCCCTTCTAGTGAACCTACGCATTGGTACCGCACTGCCATATCCCAACTCGACAAAATTGGCGAATCCGCCCCGAGAAGTGGAGCCACGTCTTCCAACTATCGGCGTTGAAACCCCGATAATCGTTACTTGTGATTGCGATCTCGATTGGATTGCTCTTACCTTTCGTAGTAACGGCCCTCGAGTAATACATCGAGATCTACGCGGTTTCAAATCCTCTAAACGAGAAAGATCGCAATTGCACAGAGCCTCATAGGTGGCTTCACTTTTGTCGTAAAAGTGGAACTACAATTGCGGGAGCGCAATTGTAGCTTTTATTACTATAACTTTTTAGCTTGAATTGTGACCAGCTATCTGAGCCGATTAAGAGTTGGTATGATGTTACAGGCTCAACACAAGTTATGGTTCTTGGAAACAATCTTACAATACGAGTAAACTAAGATCTAAGGAGAAGTCTAGAAACATTCCAAAGGGCTCATGATCGCGATCATTTGCCTAGCACCCCGTCCAGGGCTTGCAGTCTGCCAAAGACCGCAGACCAAACATCTTCTGTGAACCTACTTCGCTATGCTTGATGCTGCGATGAGCTCGATTGCGCATGCCTTCCTCAAATGCCCCGACAGCTTGCGAGGAAGGTGATCCCTGAGTGGCAGTGAGAATCTTGGCTAGGCTAGCAGCATCGCAAATTGCGGTCTGGGCCCCAATCCCACCACACGGGCTCATGGGATGAACTGCATCACCAAGTACCGTCACCATGGAGGAGGGCTGCCATGCGGGAACGTCTGGGACCGAAGATACAACACGTATGAGTGTTGCCTGCCGCGTGTCCTGGAGTTCGAACACGCAGCGGATGGAAGGGTGCCACTCTTCCGTAATGGCCAAGCTAAGGTTGGCAGCATCGTTTGGGACTTGTCCTGATGTCAGACCCCCTACTTTGGACGCCGAGGTGCCATCGGGAAATCGAAAGCGGGGCTCAGGGCCGATGAGTGCCCAGTAGAGATAGTCTTCTGGCAAGGAATGCTGCGAACGGCTTGCCTTGCTGAACCGAATAGGTTCCAATAGGAGGGTGACCGGAGAATCCCCGATGAAGCACGACTGGAGCATGGGTGCGTGGTCGGAGACGACTGTCATCCACCTTACTCCTTTCTCGGGGAACTTCGCAAGTACCTCAGGTGTAAGAGGTGTCTTTCCATAGATGCATGCAGCCCCGGTGTCCTTGAGCAGAGACTTCGGGATGTGATTACGGCGAATCACCGAGTGTAAGCCATCAGCGCCCACGATGAATCGGCCTTTGACTGTATGGCCGTCCTTGAAGGTAGCTGTGACCACGCCACGCTCAGCATCGGTCTTGTATGAATCAAGCTCTTTTCCGAAGAAGATGTGCTGCTCGATATCGGCCATCAGGATCTTTCGGAATGATGATCTGTCGACGCAATAGTGCGGGTTAAGGCCGATCTTGCCGCTCAAGCCTCCACCAGACCGGCTTTTGATGACCATACCCGTGAAGGGGTCTAAGTCTGTTTCCCCGATAGACAGAGTAGCGCACGAGGTTTGAAACATCTCGTACACATCCTTGGGCAGAATGTCGGAGAGCGCTTCAGCAGCATCACCCTGGAGCTTCAAGCGGTATCCCTGCGGTCGCGAGTCGACAGCTGGATCGCGCTCGTAAACCCGGAAAGGGATTTGGCTTTTCCTCAATGCCTGGGCCAGGCACAGACCGCTTATACCTGCCCCGATGATGAGGACGGGTTGATCCGCACTTGTGGGTGTGATCGGGCTTTTGGGTGTGCAACCGTTGCGCAGATCGGACGCTGACTCTTTGACAGGGTTGCCGTTTGTGGTAGGCTTCAGCTGAACTGTCAACAACCCCATCACGCTATCTTCGGGCTGTTCCAGATGGGTGATCTGCATCCCGACCTCGTTGAGCAGAACTTTCCAGTCATCGAGTTCGCGCTCTCTGGCGTTGAAGACTTGCATCATCATGAGATCGCGTACTCTCAGCTGCTGCTCATGGAGGACTGTTGTTGAGCCTGGCGGAGGGAGCAGTGTGTCCATGATCACCACGCGGGCATTGGGCCGCTTCTCCAGCACTTCGCGAAGTTGCTGAAGAATGATGCGGGCATCTCTGTCCGGCCAATCATGGATGATCATACGAAGAAAGTAAACATCTGCATCGACCACAGGCTGGGCCTTGAAGAAGTCGTGTGACATGAACTGGATCCGCGACTTGACCGCAGCGTCGAGTTTGTCGTCAGCCTCGAAGGCCTTCTGGGCAGCTGCAACGGTTTCCGGCAAGTCCTGAACGACAAACTTAAGGCGCGGGAACTTAGTCGCGACCTGCGCGGCAAGTTGGCCGTGAGATCCCCCCACGTCAACAACCTTAGCGCCATCGGGGAGAGAGCCCCAGTCAAAGCTTTCCACAGCGTGGGCTAAGCTCCATGACCGGGAAGCGGTAACGTTGCGCATGTAGTCGGAAAATACCGATGTCAGCTCCACGTTCTTACGGATGTGGTCGAAAAACGGGTCCGGGGTGTCAAGGGCCAGGTTGAAAGCCGTCTGGTCTTTGGCGTCGGTATCACCCCATCGGCGAGTGGCGTCGGCGAATCGATACGCCACTGGCATGGAGTAGTTCATCATCCAGCGTGCCCAGCTCATGAAGTTGTCATCCCGCAGGAGGAGAGATGACGCGCGGCTATGAGCTACGTGGCCGGGGAGAGGCTCCTCGAGGAAGCCGTTGACTACGGCCATGCGTGCAACACCTTTGAGATGCTTCACAGGAACACCAGCGTCGGCTGCCAAGGTGGTATAGGCGATAGACCCGGTGGCAGGAAGGTGATGCAGAACATTGAGGTCTACGAGCCAGCGTACGCAGGTCAACTCTTGGTACTATGCATTGTTAGCATGTTAATGGCAATGATGAGTGAACCTATCTCAGACTTACGCTGTTGGCTAAGTGCTCAAGGTATCCATCCGCGGTGGTGGCAAGTTGGAGCAACTTAGTGGCCGACTCAATAAGCTTTTTCCGAGGATACTGAATCGAAGACCTCGAAGTATCTTCTAGCAAGCTGGCCAGTGTAGTTTGGCCGGATGCACCATTGTGCGACTCCGTATCCAAGTGACGCAGAAGCTCCGGGCCGTGTAACGCAATCTCGTCCAGAGAGCTCTTGAGTTTCTGGTACAGATCCATTGTCAAAACAAACAAGAGTGATATTTTCGAAGACTGAATGAATGATAGGATGGTGATTGCCAGCCTGAAAGAGGGAATGATTGAGACGGATGTGTTTTGTTGACGGTCCCTTGAGTCTGGGTTGCGAAAAGTGGGCAGACGAAAGTCATTGTGTTTCGGGGTATTGAATATAATGCCCCCTCGGGAACCTGAAAACCGCAACTACGGGGACTCGGTAACACCAACTACGCGATGGAAAAGGCCGAGTCATCTCATGATGTCCAAATTATCTCTTAAAGATGCATGAAATCTTCAGACGACGAGAGTTTCCTTCGTCATCAGTCGTCATCGAACGAATGAAGTCTTTGATTTATGCAAGTCATCTTTCATCTAAACCATAACTCTCAGCCTCTCGTCTTTTGGTGATCTTTCGTCTTCTATATTCATTCTCTTTACGCCCGCCCATACTTGTGCACTGCCACCCAAGACATACACCATTACATGATGGCTGTCCATAAGGAAGTTTACGCCTATGTCTTCGGCGACCAGACCTATGACAGTGCAGAAACGTTGCGCAGTCTCGGTCAAACACACAATGACCCCCTCGTTACGGACTTCATTGAGCGCAGTTGCGTCGTGCTCAAGCGCGAAATCGCACAACTGCCTTCAGCACAACAGTCGCGATGCCCTCGCTTCGCGAAAATCGCAGACTTACTGTCACACTACCGCGCTGGCGCCCTCAACCCCTGCCTGTCTCAGGCTTTGACCTGTATAGCCCAGTTGGGTCTCTTCATTCGCCAGCATAGCAGCGGCTGCCAAGTATACCCAACCCCCGAGCAGTCATACCTTGCCGGAGTATGTACGGGCGCTCTTGCTGCGGCAGCAGTGAGCTGTGCTCACAGCGTGTCCAGCTTGATGGAGCCTGCTCTGCACGCTGTAGCTATTGCCGTTCGTCTCGGGGCTCTTGCCTGGGACGTTTCCGGTAGAATCAACAACGACGACGAGAACTCAAGCTCTACTAGCGAATTCGCTGCTTGGTCCTACGTTGTTTCAGGTTCAAGTCCCAAAGTACTTGCCGATGCTCTGAAGCAGTATGCCGCTGAGACTATGCTTCCAATCACTTCAGTTCCCTATATCTCTGCGATCGTGGTAGGTTAAGATCAGTTCGTAATGCAATCTTTGCCAGCAGTGCCGCTAACTTCGCAATAGGGCCCAACCCAATCAACTGTTTCTGGACCCCCGGGTATCGTTACCGACTTCCTGGCTTCAGCAATGGGAAAGGCTGTTGCGCCAACCAGCACAGTTCTCCCCATCGCGGCTCCCTACCATTCAGCCCTTCTCTACAGCGAAGGAGATATTGCCCAAGTCCTGTCCGGTCTACCCAGGAGCAATTTGCCTCGCAGTCATATTCCCATCATTTCCACCAGCGCCGACTGTCAAGACGTCATCGGCGGCTCCACGCTTCGCCACGTCCTCGAGGAGGCTGTGCGAGACTGTCTTCAGCGCCAAACGGCCTTAGACCAACTCCCCGAGCGTCTTGCCCAGCACGTCAAGCATGCTTCAAAGTCTGTTTCCGAGATTAACACAGAAGTGGTTATTCAACCAATTGCCTTCAAAGGCACAGAGCGACTGGTACCTCCCCTCCGCCGCCAGTTGCCCACAGATCTGTTCTCTGTCAGGGAAGCGTCGCACCACCCCGTCGAAGATCCTGCCTCGGAGTCAGGTTTGGGAGTAAATGGAGGAGTTGCAAAGGCTCCCATCGCCATTCTCGCTGCTTCCGGGAGATTCCCAGGTCGCGCAGACACAATGGACGCCTTCTGGGACATTCTCATCCGTGGCGTCGATACCCATGAGATGGTTCCTCCTTCTCGTTGGAACTCCTCAGCTCATGTTGGAGACACCAGCAACAAGAACGTTTCAGGGACCGGCTTTGGCTGCTGGTTACACCAGGCATCTCAGTTCGACATTGCCTTCTTCAACATGTCTCCCCGAGAGGCTTCGCAAGTTGACCCCGCTCAGCGTCTGGCTCTTTTGACAGCGGCCGAGGCTCTAGAGCAAGCAGGAATTGTGCCTGATCGAACGCCGTCTACCCAGAAGCACCGCGTGGGTGTTTGGTTTGGATCTACCAGCAATGACTGGATGGAGACAAACAGCGCACAGAACATCGACACCTACTTCATTCCGGGTGGCAACCGAGCCTTCATTCCCGGCCGCATCAACTACCATTTCAAGTTCCGCGGGCCCAGCTACACGATTGATACCGCCTGCAGTTCCAGTCTCGCAGCTTTGCACCTAGCATGCAATGCTCTGTGGCGAGGAGAAGTTGACACGGCCATTGTTGGCGGCACCAATGTTCTGACGAACCCCGACATGACTGCTGGCCTAGACCGCGGCCATTTCCTATCTCGTACTGGAAACTGCAAGACGTTTGACGATAGCGCTGACGGTTACTGCCGCGGTGAGGCGGTTGTTACGATCATTCTGAAGAGACTCGACGATGCCATGGCAGA
Organism: Colletotrichum sp. SAR11_59; assembly: GCA_025328345.1. Classification (NCBI taxonomy): domain Eukaryota; kingdom Fungi; phylum Ascomycota; class Sordariomycetes; order Glomerellales; family Glomerellaceae; genus Colletotrichum; species Colletotrichum sp. SAR11_59. Next base: position 17,134 of record JAKMXC010000066.1, read on the forward strand.
CAGAGATCCCATCCAGGCCTGTATCCGCGGTATTGCGACCAACCACAACGCGGAGGCAGAGTCTATTACAAGACCTCACTCCGAGGCTCAGATGGAACTTTTCGACCATCTCCTCGCTGAGACTAACATCAGTCCCAGCGACATCAGTTACGTCGAGATGCACGGCACAGGTACCCAGGCTGGAGATGCGGGCGAAACCACGTCTGTCGTGACAACGCTCTCTCCTCTCACACCGAGGGGCTCATCCGTTCGACCTGCGACACACCCTCTTCACATCGGGGCTGTGAAGTCAAATGTTGGACATGGCGAGGCTGCTGCAGGCGTCACGAGTCTGGCCAAGGTGCTCTTGATGATGAAGCACTCTACCCTTCCGCCCCACGCCGGAATCAAGACCAAGGTCAACCACAGACTGCCTGATCTGCCATCGCGCAATACCCACATTGCGATGGAAGCAACCGAGTGGCCCAGACCTCAGAACGGCACCCGCAGGGTCTTGCTGAACAACTTCTCTGCTGCTGGAGGCAACACCGCCATGATTCTGGAAGACGCACCTGTTCCCCGCAAGATCAAGACTCGAGACCCGAGACAACATCATATTGTTGCCATTTCCGCAAAGACTCCAGACTCTCTGGTCGCAAATCTCCGAAATATGATTCAGTGGCTTGATGGCCCGGCGACACTCTGGGATACGAATCTTCTTCCCAAACTCTCATACACCACCACATCTCGCAGGATGCACCACTGTCACAGAGTCGCGATTCCTGCCGCCAGTCTCGATCAGCTCAGGTCTTCTTTGCAGAAGTACCTAGACTGGAGAACCGGGGACAAGAAGAGCGTTCCTGTGCCGCCCCGTGGAGCAGGCGTCGTGTTCACCTTCACTGGACAGGGTTCTCCACAGGCCGGGATGGGAGCTGACCTGTACGCGCGCTTCACGTCTTTCAGAACCGATGTGCAGCGCTACGACCATCTATGCACCCAAATGGGAATGCCGTCAATTCTTCCTGTTTTTGAGCAGGCAAGCAGCTTCGGTAGTGGATCTCCCACTTTGCTGCAGCTGTCTCATGTCTGCTACCAGATGGCTCTCTGCAGACTTTGGCAATCTTTCGGCGTCAAGCCACAGGCGGTTGTCGGTCACAGTTTGGGAGAGTACGCGGCAATGTACGCGGCCGGTGTTCTGTCTCAAGCCGACGTGATTTACCTGGTCGGCAGCAGAGCCAAGCTGATGGAGGAACACCTCTCAGCTGGCTCCCATATCATGCTAGTAGTGCTAGCGCCAGAGGCCACCGTCCTCGCAGCATTGCCGGAATCCGCCAAGAGAGACTTCGAGGTTTGCTGCCGCAATGGAAAGCATAACGTTGTGCTCGGTGGCAAGACCGCGCAGATGTTGGAGATAAGGGTGCTCCTTGAGTCGAAGGGCATGCGATGCCACGTCCTCGATACACCTCTTGCCTTCCACACCTCGCAGGTCGATCCGATTCTCGTTCCGTTCTTCAAACTTTCATCGAAGGTTCGGGTCCGCGACCCCGTTATTCCCGTTATCTCCCCGACCCTCAGCAAGGTTCTCCGCAAGTCGTCGGAGTTCGGCGATGGCTACTTTGTCCGCCACTGCAGGAACCCCGTCAACATCCAGGAGGCTTTGAATATTGCGAAGAGCGAGGATCTAATCAACGATAAGAGCATCGCTGTTGAGATCGGTCCTGCTCCGGTAGTCTGCCGCATGGTAAAGGACGTTGTCGGACCTCAGATGCAGGTATTTGCATCTCTGCACAAGGGCATCGATACTGGGCAGCTGCTTGTGGAAGCCATGGCCGGCATGTACATGGCTGGCGTCAATATCGAATGGGACAAGTATCACGAAGACTTTCCCGAGTGTCACGAAGTCTTGCAGCTACCAGCCTACGGGTGGACGCTCAAGGAGTACTGGATGCAATACGTCCATGATTGGAGTCTTCGTAAGGGCGAGCCGGCTGCCATCATGGGCCCTGCCAGGTTCCCCCACTCCTCGATCTACCGAGTGGTGAAGGATACTTTGCGTGGAAGCGCCGATGGGCAGGTCGTGGTCGACATTGATCTCAACTCGAAGGACGTCCATTCTATGGCGCAAGGACACAAGGTCTACGGTGTTCCACTGTGCACTCCGGTAAGTCATTCACCTATCTCTGACATGACTTGGCTAAATCTTATCCGTAGTCTGTTTACGCCGATATTTCTCTCATGGTCGGCAACTACGTTACGCAAGTCACCGGCATGGCCGTCGAAGAAATGGTCACCGAGATCGCGGAGATGCACATTCAGAGCGCCTTGGTTGCGAACGATGTTGGCAAAGAGCAGATCCTCCGCACTGATGCCAAGTTTGACAAGGAGAGCAACACTGTGTTTTGCACCTTCTCCAGCGTAGATGTAAGTTTGAACAGCCCAGTGCTGGTTAAGTACGGATATACTGACATATGTATTTAGAGCAAGGACAAGGTTATCGAGCAACATGCTAACTGCAAGATCCGCTTCTCTCCCGCTGAGGCTGTAAGATCGGACGCCGCCCTCGAGGCAGCTTCGTCAGATGCATTGGCTCGCTCGAAGGCTCTGCATGCACAGGTTGGAGAAGCTGGAAACACTTTCCGATTCAGCAAGACCATGATCTACAAGATGATCACCCAACTTGCAGACTTCGACCCCAAGTATCGTGGTCTCTCTGCGGTCACCCTCAACAACGACACCTTTGAAGCGGCCGGCATGGTTTCCTTCAAGGGACTTCCCGACAACGACACTTGGTTTTCCAACCCTGCGTACCTCGATGCGATCTCGCAGCTTGGCGGTTTTGTGATGAACGCCAACGAGGGTGTCGATCTGGAGAAGGAGATCTTTGTGAATCATGGATGGGAGTCCATGAAGCTCCTCACTCCCAAGCTTGACCCGAACATGACTTACTACTCGTATGTCAAGATGACTGAGGGAGAGAGCAAGCTGTGGATGGGAGACGTCATCGTCTTTGATGAAAGCTACAATCTTGTCGGGTTTGTCGGGGGTGTCACAGTAAGTCGATTTGCAGTCGCCTGTAGACTCCGTCAGTTACTAACAGCAACTAGCTCCAAGGTGTTCCCAAGCGACTCATGCAGTACATCGTCAACTCAGCCAACAAGAAGGTCTCTGGTGGCATCCCGTCAGCGGCAGATCAACGCGCACCTACGCAACAAGCCCCACTGTCACCGACCCTCGAGAGGCACGCCGATGTTGCTCCGTCAGCTGCAATTGACGCAATCCCTCAATCGAGTGCCGACGCCCAGAACGAGTCTGCGAACATGTGGGAAGTTGCTCTCACCATCTTGTCAGAGGAGAGCGGTATCGACAAGGGAGACCTTGCCGAAGATGTTGCCTTGGCGGACTTGGGCATCGACTCTCTATTGTCTCTAGTTGTTTGCGGCCGTATCCGCGATGAACTAGACATCGATCTACCCGAGAGAGCCCTCTTCGTTGAGTGCACCACGGTTGGCGATGTCAAGCTGCGCATCTGCGGACCGGATTTGGCATCGCCTGTGTCTTCTTCGACAACGCTTACTTGCAGCGACTCTGACTCCGTGGACTTGGAGTCGCCGGATCTGGTGGAGAGACCCTCGCCAATTCTGGAGATGGACACCGAAGATGCGTGTCCCACACCGGCATCGTCTCTCGACGACGAGTCCATCGAAGACCTACTGGATGATATTGTGAAGCCAAAAGTCCCATCGATTCCCCCGGCTTGGTCCATGTATCTCCAGGGCTCTCGGAAGAGGTCCACGCAGACGCTCTTCTTGTTCCCTGATGGCTGCGGTGCTGCTACATCGTACCTCACTCTTCCGGCCATCGCCCCGACTACGGGACTTGTGGCATTCAACTCGCCGTTCATCAAGTATGTCTCTACTTCGTTTCTGCTGCATCTTTTCTAGTACTGACAACCATTTCTCGCAGAACTCCATCTCGCATGTACGACCACAATCTCCAAGAAGTCCTCGACTCTTACATCGCTGGTCTCCGCAACCGCCGAGAAAAAGGCCCTTACCACCTCGGAGGGTGGTCAGCCGGTGGAATTCTCGCCTTTGCGATTGCATCACAACTCATAGCTGCGGGTGAAAAGGTCGCCTCACTGACCTTGATCGACTCACCGCCACCCAATAACGGCTTGGACAGCCTGCCAGACAGATTTTACGATCATTGCACAAAGGTCGGCATCTTCGCCAACGAGATGCGCCGAGGCGCCGATGATGCCCCGCCGCCCGACTGGCTGATGCCGCACTTCCGTGCCTCGACGCAGTTGCTCAATGATTACTACGCCCCTCCTTTGTCGCCTTCTGGCGCAAGGGGACTGCAAGTGAATATTATCTGGGCGGGCGAGTGTGCATTCGACGGCATTCGCTACCCGAAAATGCCACCGCCGAAACAAGGGGAGGTGGATGTGGAAGACATGAAGTTCCTCACGGAACGAAGGAAGGATTTCGGGCCTGGGAAGTGGGCTGAGCTGTTCCCAGGGGCGAACATCACTAGCAGAGTTGTGGAGGGTGAACATCACTTTAGCATGATGCGCGGAGAGGGCGCTGAAAGACTGGTGGAACTGGTGAGAGATGGTTTGAGGAGAGCATCTTCTGCATGAATCAACTTCATGTTTTCATCTGTTGGCGTTTAGGTCATTTCATAGCGTTGGCTAACTTCATGGCGTTGGCGTTCGGCATCGGCATTGGATCGGATTGGAGTTTCATTCTTTTTTCATACTACCCAGATTCCAGCTATCATCATATAGAATCAATTACAGCAGATAGAAAATTTCATGTGCAAACATACTTGGACATCTGATAGTGAAGATACCTCAGTCTCCGAATGTGATCCCCACGACCAGTGAGTAACAAGCTGAGGAACAAGACACAGGGTTCCCGAGGTGGGGGGTAACAGCAGCTCTCATCTTTCCAACACCAAAGACTTACGTCCTTGAGTATTAGGAGAAAACTCAACCACCGGCGGGTTTCACCATCTCCGCATTGAAAGGAAACAGCAAAGTCTTCGGGAAGGTGCCGATGATGTGCTTGCTAGAACGCTAGGGCACCCAGTCACCGGTCTTCAACCCCGAGCTCAACCGACAATCGGCGGTCCTCGAAGAACGGAGTTTACTGGAGAACGAAGTCTGCTGGAAAACGGGGCCTACCGGAGATTTGGCATAATGCGAGTTTCAAATGGCGGCTGAGAGTTGCAGACCTTTCGCCCCTTCGCTTGCTCCACGTGGCGCCGGAAGCTTCCCACAACACTTGGGATTTACCTCTCCGGGGGGGGGGGGCTTTTCCGTCATATACCCAGTACGGCAACTCATCATCAAAGAGAGAATGACGGGGAGAGATTTTAGCAATAGAATAAGGTCACCATATCGAAACTATGTCCATATCGTTCAGCTGCTTCAACTTCGCCGAAAATGGCTGTCTTGTCACAAACATATGCCTAGCATCAACCCTGGCACGAATTGCGCCCGGCAGACTGGTGCTGGCTTTCATCCAGAGGGGCTTATGGTTTCCAAAGGTTTCACGAGAGCCAGTTTTGCATAAAAGTTTATAACGCGCGTTTTAATTCCATGCTAGCTGTCTTGCAATGCAGTGCTATTCATGTGTCTATCCAGTCAATGGTGCACAGGTACCGTCCGCCGATCCACAGTGAACTCCGAGACGGCGACATCATAGTTCCTCTTGCAAGGCACCTCCCTGAGGCAGCTTGAATCCACCCGGAACCTGAATCTGAAAAACTTGCTTAGGATCATACTTTCTGCTCGTGGCAATCAGCTGCTCCAACGTGCTGGGACTGCGACGAAGGAGCGGGTTCTGCCAGCTTTCAGAGTAGGTTGCCTGCAGGTAGCTGCGGTAGACACCCATTTCTCTCGCCTTGCGCTCGGCACCTTCAATCAGGTCCTGAACGGCCTGCTCAATGGTATCATCGCTAGACCCCTCATTGCCGTCGACAGAAACTGCCAGGTGGATATAGATGAGGTTGCCCTCCGTCTGGATGGGGCCCATTGAGTCGGATGCCCCACGGCGCTCAGCCATGACGGATGGAACTGGCTGGTAGGCCATGGCAACTGAGAAACCATCAAGATACAGGTAGCGCTGGAAGGCTTTGTCGGCCATCTGGAAGAACTCCTCCATCATTTCCTCGGAAGGTGCGAAGCTGATGGTGGCGAAAAGCCATCTCTTTGGGTATGTCGCCAACGCGGCGTACTCGCGAGAGACGGATGTCACGTTGTCAACGCGAAGAGTGTTGGTCGGGCCACCTGGGAATAGTGGCTTCTGAGCAATATCGAGGAAGGGCTTGAAGACGGCCGGCTCGATCACAGGTGGGTCGCTCTTGGTATACTGCAAGCTGCTGCCAATGAACCAGCTCCTGGTGGCGTTGCTGAGAACGAGGTTGTTGATGTAGTGCACATAGGGATCGTATGATGGCATCGACGCCAGATCCGCGTGTGCCTTGAAATGCTCCTTGCGGGTTGAAATGTCGTGAAAGGTTTGGCCTCCCCAGAACTTGCCCTGAGGGAACGTTTGCATGGCGATGGCCGTGACGACGCCGAAGTTGTTTGCGCCACCTCTGAGGGCTTTCCACAGGTCCTTGTTCTCTCGCTCGTTCGCGTGGACAATGTCACCGCTGGCGAGGACGACCTCGAAGTCTTCAACCACGTCGCAAATGAAGCCATAGCGAGGGGAGAAGAACGAGGTGCCGCAGCCGAGGACTGCGCCGCCCACACCCACACCAGCGACACGGGCACCCAGGGTACTAAGATCGTATGGGTCAAGTTTCTCAGTGACCTGATCCCAAGTCTGACTGGGGCTGACGACGATTGTCTTGTGGTCAGGTGAGATACCAGAGGCCGGAAGACGAGCCAGGTCAATCAAGACTCCGCCGTCGATGCTTGCAGCGCCCTTGTAGGGAGTATGCCCGCCACCGCGGATGGCAAACTGGCATTGATTCTTGCGCAGCTCAAAGCCCCGAGTGAGAGATCTCACTGCAATCGAGACATCATTAGATGACTCAGGAATGACGATGCAGGATGGATGGGTCTCGGCGTTCTTGAGACTGAAGTATGAGCCGACCGACGAGGTGTAAGCTGTGTCGCGGGGTATCACCACGTTGTGGTTACCCATCAACTCGACAAGTGCCTCACACTATGTAATATTAGCAAATCGAGATTCAGACGCATAGTCCTAGGAAAAGACTTACACATGACGTTGAAGATACGATCGCATCTTCGACTGCTGCACTGCCAGACGCAGAGTTCAGGTTCCCTAAGAGGATCTGATTGCTGGATGCCAGCTTCGAGAGGTTGAGCACCCACTGTTGGAGACCTGCGCCGAACATGATTCAAAATCTTGAAATTCTATGGCAATATGGCAAATTGCGAAATTGAGCTTTGATAAGGTTGACATCATGGAATTCTAGAGAAAGCGGATCATGCGCCAACAAAAGTACTGGGCGATTGCGCGAGTCGGCAAGATGGGTGTTGTCGAATCGCCGAAAGTTTAGTGCGTTTCCCTAATTTGGGCGGTTCCCGCACCCCGGGAAAGCACCACGGCAAACGATTAGCACCCTGTAACGGACAATTGTGAGCATTCACCGGCGCCGTCAACGCTGGAGGCATTCTGGTCCATCCGTAAGTTCATAATACAGCAGGTGAAGCCATCTGAACCTAAGATGGAGTTTTGTATGAATCGTCTACTCCAAGGACAATACACCAAAACTGCTCGCCAAAATGCCTGGTCTTACTACTACCGATATTCACAAAGTCGCCGTGGTTGGGGTAAGCCCCAGGCCATCCATGTCCATAGGGGAGTGTGCGCTAACAACATGGGCAGAAAGGATATGTCGGAGGATACGTCTACGACAAACTCGTCGACGCCGGCTTCGACGTGACAGTCCTCTCTCGCTCGAACCCCAACAACAAGGCCAACGTTCGGGTTGTAGACTACGAATCCACGAAAAGCCTCACGGAGGCATTGGAGGGCCAAGATGCCGTCGTATCAACCATCTCAATGGCAGGCTGGCCCCACCAGTACAAGCTGATTGACGCCGCCGTCGCCGCAGGCACCGTAAAGCACTTCATCCCCAGCGACTTCACCGCACTCTCCACCAACCCGCAAGTTGCCAGTCTGCCGTACTACAGAGACGCGGTCGGCATCCAAGACTACCTGCGAAAGAAGGCAGAGAACGCAAACATGAAGTGGACTGTCATTCAGACTGGCCCCATTATCGGGTGCGTGCTGAACGGGGCGTATGCGTACAACTTCCAAGACCGAACTGCGCTTCAGGTTGGCGATGAGAGCAACAGCGGCCACAAAGTCAGCATGACGCGGGGCTACACCATCGGAAAAGCGGTTGTGTCCATCTTCAAAAAAGCGAAGGAGATGAAGAGCGGGCCAATTCACATCCATGATGTCGTTACGTCGCAACAGGAGATTCTCAGGATTGCGGAACAGAAGTCCGGCGCGAAGTGGTCGGTCTCTCATGTGGATGCCGAGGCCAAGCTGCAGGAAGGGCTGGGCATGTTCAAGGCAGCTGGAGACAAGCCGCCTCCCATCTTCGCTACGTTTCTCGTCATCCACTACACCATCTTTGGCGGCAAATACAAGACCGACTGGGACGGAGAGGGTAACAAGGCCCTTGGTATTCCAACTTTGTCGAGAGAGGAGTGGGAGGATCTGATTGCGCAGAGGGTTCGGAACGAGCCTATTGATGGCGGGCTGCCGTGGAACTCTGCACCCAAACCAAGGAAGTAAAATACCACAAGCTGTGTGCTAAGTAGACCACTGTATAAAATCATTGAAAACATAGAAACGGCTCATGTACAAAGCCCTATTGTGTTGCTCTTATCAAAACGTTGTAGCAAACTAGAAACGATGAAGTGACGATGTTGCGACGATGTTGCAACTGAAGAAAGAGAACCAATCACCCGGCTCAAGGGAAAACATCTCCTGGACTCCAGGTAATGAAGCCTACATGTTTTGTGTTTATTCAAGTTAAAGATACACTCTTTAGTATTTTTAACAAATAATAGATTCGGTGATGCTCTATTAAGAGGGCCGAGTGAACCCGTTCCATTCGCGATATTGCAGCGGCACATCCGGAAACTGGTCAATACCGTCCATCAAGACGATACCCATCCCCCCAGCCTGATGGGTCTGCACATGGCAGTGCAGAAGCCAGGCACCCGGATTCTCAACCTGGTATCTCACGACTGTCCATACAGCAGGTGCATTACCGGCAATGTCAGGTGTGGTGAAGGTATCGAGATAAGCCGGGTTCTCGAAGTTGAAAGACCCCGCCGGAAGGCTTCGCTCAGCTTCTTCCACACTGCTCCAGGGGAACCTCCCGATCCCAGAACCGAGGAAGTACACCTTATTCCCATGCTTGTGAATTGGGTGACTTTGAGCAAACGGGCCCTCAGTTTCCAAGATCATATCTACCCAATCACCAACTTCTGAGAAAACCACCAGCTCGCTGTGAGGTGCTTTGGTAGGGCCCTGGGAGAGGATTGGCGGGTCCAGTTCTTCTGCCGTCATGTTGTACAGCTCATGGCCGGACAGACTCCACTCATACGCACCGTGAGGGCGACCAGGCTTTCTCAAGACCAGCTTGACTGTCCGGTCCGGGTGTCTGGCTGGTCGCCGCTCCGGATACGGCCGGCCTTCTTCCGGCTTGAATGAGCGAATTTGGTCGATCAGAGGCTGGCCTGCGTAATTCATTTTTGGTTTTTGGTGGCGCGGTGGGTAACCAGCATCGCCATACACCATCTCTGCGAAGCCCCCGAGGATTTGGTTCAGGAGGTCATTGGCCATTCGGATAGTGTACCGCGCAGGCTCCTGGTCAAGCTTTATTAGCACTGACACTCGGTTTCCGTTGCCGACGTACACGCGATCAGTTACCACGGGCTGAATATACTGCCCGTCAACGGCATAGACGCGAAGCTCGTGGTTATCGATAGAAACTTGCAATGGGTAGAGGCCGCCAACATTTACAAAAGTTAGCGCCGCCCAGCCCAATTTCTCATCGACACTGAAAGTGAAGTTGCCCTTGGGGTTTCGTCCACCAACGCACTCCCTCACAGCATACGGTGGAAGCTTCCCAACATCCACATCGTAGTCTCCCTGCAGCGCCTGAATTGGTGGCACGCAGCCCTTTGCCGTCATGTGGTCCTCGCCCAGGTCTTTCAGCATCTTGAGGATGATAGGGTTGGTCATGTTGTCCAACGTGACGGGGTCCAGGCAGTACTGGGAACCCACGCCATTGACAATGATGGCATCCGTGCAAGCCAAGTCGAAGTTTGCAGTCGTTTCTATGTGGTAGAAGTCGTCAAACTTGTACTGGCTCCAATCAGCTAGGAGCAGTGCCTGATTTTTTAATTCGGCCGCACGCATAGCTTGTTCTTCGGATGCATCACGGCTGATGAGATGGAATGGTCTCTCAGCCTCAAGCGATGCGTCAATGATGATTGCACCATAGAGACCATCCATTAGTTGGCCCTTGGAGTGGGCGTGGTAGAAGAAAGTTCCGGCCTCTTCTGCTTTCCATCGATAGAGATAAGAGGCCCCAGGGTGGATTTGGCGTTGTGTAAGCCCGGGAACGCCGTCACTCCAAGGTGTCGTCCGTTGCGCGATACCATGAAAGTGCATCGTCGTGTCTTCCCGAAGGTAGTTCCGAACCAAGAACTCGACCTCATCGCCTTGTTCAAGCCGGAGCGTGGGACCCACGAACGTCCCATTGACGAGAATGGCATCTCTTGTGCCTGCACCGATGACGTCCACCTTCCCAGAGGTGATATGTAATTCGAAGCGGACAGGCTGCCGGGCCACCGACGATTCTTTTGCATTCTCTAACTGTAGAAGGTCTGGTCGTTGGCACCAGGTAGGAGACCATATGCGCAAAGCGCACGAAAGAAGGGTCATAAGCTGCATGGTTGACGGGTCCCAGAAACGAAGCTCCAGAAGTCATCGAGCAAGACTAGCTCGCCACGTGGAGAGATGGTGGTTCAGGCGATGAAGGGATGGAATTTGGAATAAGCTACCGAGTTCACGCTCATCTTAGGGATTAGTGTGGTTAAGGGGCACGTTGAACAAGAAGATGGGGCGCTGTGGCAGTTGTCAGGGCGGCAAACAAATACCGATCAGTGCGTTTCGGCAATCTGCCCACACTCTACCTTCCCCATGAACTTAGTCGTAGCAATGACCAGACAGCGCTGATCGACTTGGCAAGACTCCTCTTATTACAGGTCGAGATCCAATTTTCTTCCAATATCGGTATTCAGAGGCCAATCTCTTTGCGTTATCTTTCGTTATTCGATGCGGGCTCTGTCATCAATGCATTCACGAGTTCTCTCAGCTCTCGCCATCCTCCCCTGCTTGGTAGCCGGAGAGTCGCTTGAACATGTCCTCGCTAGTCATGGGTCACTTACTACGCTCCATGACCTCCTCATGGAGCTAGACCTCATGAACACTTTCGAAGCAGCCAAGAACTCGACACTGTTAGCGATGAACGACGATGCTTTCGAATATCTCGCCAACTGGGGCATGAACCTGAGCTTGATCGATCCAGAGCTTGCAAGAGGGATCATGAAGTACCATTTCCTGGAGGGCTTTTACACTTCGACGAATCCCTTGTTGGGAATTGAGACGCAGCTGATTCATTCCGTCCTCCGGCCGCCTGTTCTCACAAACGTTTCGGACGGTGCCGTGGTCAAGCTGACGGCTGCCGACAATGAAAACCCATTTCGGGTGGAATGTGGGATCCAGAAGGTTTTGCCCATCGTCAAAGCCGATATCTACTACGATGCGGGCGTATTGCACACCATCAACGAGAACCTCGTTCTTCCGCACAATCTGTCAGAGACGACAAACTTGGGAAATCTTGAAAAGTTCTGGAGCCTCGTGAAAAAGGCTCAAATGAGCGAGCTTTTAGAATCCCTCCGAGACACGACAATTTTGTTGCCAAGCAATGAAGCGATGGAGAAATACAAATTTCACCTTGAATTCCTCGCCCCAGAGGACCTCAGGACTACCATCAACAACCACGTAATCCCGAATCGTGTTTTATACCACCTGAACTTTGGAGAGACCAGTGAGGAGGTCAGAACCATGAGCGGACTCAAGCTAAAACTGAGCCGTGACTCCGCGGACCGTCTCTTCGTCAACCATGCGCGAGTTTTGAAGCAGGACGTACTCATCTACGGCGGTGTTTCACACGTCTTGGACAATGTGATTCTTACGCAGCGAGGTATGTATTCCAGAGGGAAGATAATCTGGGTGTTATGACTGACGTCTTGATTAGGCTCATACTTGAATGTCGAAAGCGATGGGCTATGGCGGTATGTAGTGTACTTACGATGGTACGAATATCCTTGGAAGAACACAACAGAAGTGATTTTTGGAGCGGCTTTGCTATTTATACTCGGTGCTCTGGTCATCCAGAAAGTCCTTCGGTGGAAAGCTTCAACGTACCAACGAGACTTTGGCGGTTGCATCACGAAGGAAGGGATAGTTGAGGAAACACAGTTTAGGTCATCAGTTGTGTACTACTATTTACCAGTTTAGACAACAAGAAAATTTGGAAAAAAACACAGAATATTCAACATTGTATTCAATCTTCGGCTTCGTTGTATTGGGTCGACTGGGTCGATAGTAGGTTCCATGTACCGCAGATGGTCATTGACTTCCAGGCTGTGTTCATGTTGGTTTTCTATTGCAGTCCTTGCGTCCCCGAAGATATCCTCGATGATGAGATCCCTTCAGAGACACATAATCCTGGTAACTGTGATGGTGAGCGTACTTAGTATGTGAGAGTAAAGACTCGTCAGTGGTAAAAAAGACAGATGTCATTGCGACCATACTTGGCAGGCAGCCTTCTAGATTCAAAATCCACCATTCCAAGACTTGAGCAGAACCATTGGCTGATGTTTCAAATTGTGCCCCTTTCAGGCACATATGAGTTGATCTGACCAATAGTATGATGACAAGCTTATTTCCAATTCATAGCACATACTGACTTAGCAACACGAAGAAAACAAGGTTCCTGCCACGAGCTTGCTGCAATTTGGATCACGGGAAATCATTTGTCGCTCGGCAACCAGTTTCCGAGAGACGTTTCTGCCCAATTGCTTACCTACTCCAACACTCGGAAATCTCTTAACCACTTGCGATGGGATGAAAGGCTTCCCGAGGTGACGGTGACCATTCGGCGAAAAGCCCGGAAGGCAGTTTCCGATCACCTTTGATTGATACCGCATCTGACGCATCGCATGCAGTAGGCCCTGCCGTAGCTTGACTTAAGCTGCCCTTCACTCTGAGCAGGGCGTATGTCCCCCCTCTGTGCAATCTTCCTGGCTACGCTTCATTATACAGAATTACCTTCCTCTGCAGTCACGATGACGTCGACCCGAGAGCCTATTCCTGCAGATGCGCTCGATCTCGAAGACGAAGCTGAGTTTGAAACTCGCGTCTTCGAGAAGATCCAAGGAGATGATTTCATCGTGGACTGGAATGGTCCCGACGACAAAGGCAATGCCCAGAATCTTTCCAAGGCGCGAAAGTGGCTCATTACTTGGGTACTCGCTCTCTATGTCCTATCGACGACCTTCTCTTCCTCCGTATTCAGCGCTGCGGCAGCAGTGACCGCCAAGGAGTTTGACACTACCGTTCAGACCATGGTGTTTGGCGGCACATCGCTGTTCATGCTCGGGTTCGCTATTGGCCCGATCATCTTTGGGTGAGTAACATCCTCATCCTCTGATTTTGTCTTGGGTACTGACCAGAGGCCAGGCCACTATCTGAGCGCTATGGGCGAAAGGGACCCCTTGTAATTGGCTACGTTTCTTTTGCTCTACTCCAGCTTCCCGCAGCCAACGCCCAGAGCCTCTTCACCATCTTCGTGTGTCGCTTTCTCCAGGGAGTCTTTGGTGCAGCACCTTCTGCGATCTTGAGCGGCACCCTGGCCGATATCTGGACACCAAAGCAGAGAGGTTTTGCCATGCCGTGTACTGGGACCTTTCTCATGATTGGACCGGTGATTGGACCAATGACAGGTTCTGTCATTGTCCAGAGCTCCTTAGGCTGGCGTTGGATATTCAACTTCACCGCCATCTTTACTCTTGCTATTGCAGCGATCACGTACCCCCTCTTGACTGAGACCTATTCGCCAGTTCTCTTGGCAAAGCGGGCAAGGCGGATGCGTCATATGACGCGCAACTGGGCGCTCAGGGCAAGATCAGAGGAACAGGACCGAAACCTGAAGGATGTTGTAGAGAGCTGTCTTTCTCGGCCCGCGAAGATGCTTGTCTTGGAGCCCATCCTTCTTCTGATGTCTACGTACATCTCTGTGGTGTTCGGTAAGCTATCAACAACGATCTCAAATTCGATTGCCTTTGACGATGGCTAATCCTTCATCAGGCCTGATGTATATCTTCTTCCTTGCATACCCCATGTCGTTCGCCAACGAACGCCACTGGGACTCCACCTCGGCTGGCCTTCCCCTTCTTTCCATCCTGCTTGGAACCATCATCGGGGGAGCTCTCATCATCCTCACAGTCAACACAAACCTATCCCCAGATCCCAAGGCTGGCAGACCACAGGAGAACAGGCTTCTGCTCATGATGCTTGGCTCCGTCTGCCTGCCGGTCGGGATGTTCTGGTTCGCCGCGACAAGCTCACCAGAGACGAGTGCCACACAGCAGATCATTGCAGGTGTGCCAATCGGCATGGGCATCATTCTCATCAACATGCAAGGGATGAACTACATCGTGGACTGCTACGGACCATTCTCGAACTCTGCAATCTCAGCGAACACTTTTATGCGGTCTCTGTTCGCGTCCGGCTTTCCCGTCTTCGCGTAAGGCCCCCTCCTACCCGAGTCTCGATAGCATTGACATAGCTTGACAAATTGCAGAACCTCTCTTTACACCTCAATCGGTGTCGCTCGTGCGACGTCATTCTTGGGCCTCTTCGGTGTTGTTCTGGCGCCTATCCCGTTTCTCTTCTTCAAGTATGGAGAGGAGATCCGTTCCAGGAGCAAGTGGGCGCCTTCTTAGGTGCCTACACTGTATCGTTTATGAGGTGGGCAGGGGTGTCAAGCCCATAAGCATGAGAACGAGTTGGACATTTTAGAATGGTTGTTGCAAGTCCGTAGACAAAGGGATTAGCTGCCTATACATTGAAGACAATCAACCCAACTTCAATTAACTGGCTTCCCTGGGCGATCAAGTCTTCTCTTTCGCTTGCCTTCCGGCGTAGTTGTACGCCGAATAGGTACGCATTCACAAGTCACTAGACCATCTGTCAACCTACCACTCTTGCAGTGCCTACCCATGAACGGGAATGTGAACAGTCGCTTGTCGCATCTACTGAAGTACTTTCGTTATGCATGGCTCTATGTCATCTGTACGGAGTAGGTTTCTCCGTCGTCCCTGGCGTCGATGCAACTTTGTCGCTAAGGCCTATCTTATTAAAACTCGAACGCTCACCCTCAACCGAACGATACATACGGCCAATAACACAATTAGTGCATGGAAAAATTCAAAAGTAAAATCAATTGATTGTCAAGTTAAATGATCTGGAACACTGGCTCAATTTGGATCTACCCAAGCTATGTATGCAAAATATTCACACTCTCAAATGATCTTGTCCAGCATCGTGCGCTTACTCGCAGCTCTCGTCCTCCCAGAAGACGAAAAACCTGGTCTCGATACTGCGACGAGCAGGGCCGATATCATCAGGGGTAGGGAATGCGCTATGCGGCGTACGGCGCGCTCTTCCGTCCTTCTTCGAATCGAAGATCTTGATCAGGATGACATCGTCTCTGGTCATGCCGCTCCTGAACCACCACTTATGCTGAGTTGAGCTCTCAGGCGGGGCAATCTGCCACATGTGGTTCTCTGTGGGCTTCCGCGGCCACTGGAAGGGCACGCAGTGCATCGTGTCGTGCAGCTCGTCGTCCCGCACTGACCTCGCGTCGCAGAGCGCAAGGGGCTCGCGGTGGACCTGCTCCCAGGGCCTCCACAGGTTGATGATGGCCCAGCGGTGCTTGCCGTCGTGCTTGGCGCCCTCGCCTGGGGGCATGTCGTCGTACAGGCGGCGGATGGCGCCGAGGTCAGACTGATCAATGTGCACGAATCTTGCGGATAGAAGACCGCCGTCAGTCATGGCCATGTCGGGCTTCTTGGCCTCTTCTTCGGGGTCGGTCTTTTCCCATTGGCGTTGGCGGATAATATGGGAGATCAAGCGGACGTCAGAAGCTCCGGTACTGTATGAAGATTAGCGAAGCTGCACAGGGGAAAACGTCGCCCGGGCCGTCTTACATCTTCCTCATGAACTCCTCACACTCCGCATTGTACACCTTGTTGAGGTGCTCGTCGATGGGGCTCCAGGGAAAGTCTTTGTATGAAGTGGGAAAATGTTCGAATTGGAATCCAGTCTTATCGAGACTGAACTCGCTCTCTTTTCCTCTGGCGTTTTGGATGACGACCTCGCGGGGGTCGTACTTGCGTCGCATCTGTGCGAAGGTGCCGCCCCAGATCATCTCGTCTCCGCCCTTTCTGGGGTCGAGGCGGTAGTTGAGCGTCACGGTGTAAGCAGACACATTATGGTTGTCAATGGCATCGAGCTTGGCGCGCTCTTCGGCCTCCTTTTCCTTGTCAACTTCTGCAGTGGCTTTGTACTCGACGGTGTCGCCGGAAACTGTGAGCTTTCTTTGGATGTCGGTGTCCAGGAAGGCAAGCTCGTCCTTCGTGGCATAGTTCAGCTCAAGGGTAGGCATTGTGGTCTGGTTGGGGGCGCTGCGGCGCTGGAAACAGAGAGCTAGACTGAGTAATTTCAAATGGAAAAACTACGTCGCAAAACCTGGCGATTGTTGGTGATTGACGATCAAGATATAATCTGGTTGGTGAAGAAAGGCTCTTTTATTATCATGCTCAGGCCACGGATGCCTCGATTTGCCAATCGCTGGCGTTGAACCTTGTTCACTCGTGTTCTCCGGTGTAGCAGCTGTATGGCGATTCGACAGGTTCGGTCGGTGACTGGATGCCGAAGCAGTGTAAGTGAGCTTGAGAACAGGGATGGGGACACTTGAGCGGAGTACTGAGTCCCCCAGAGAAGCCGAACCGCGTTGAAGTTTGGCTTCAATCATATCGATCCGCATCATTTAGCATGGATCTCGGTCGTCTGACGTTTCCATTTTCTTGTCAATTGAAGCGAACCCATCACGATGGCCAAATGGCCGTCAAGACGTCGTGGCCTTGACAGGGCTTCGTGAAGCCCAAGCAGCTGGGCTTTTAGGCGAACAGCAGTGCTCCAGCGCCTGGGATGAACCTAGGGCGCTATGTTTGCCGTCAATGACAGAACACCAGATCGTCACATCAAAGTCAACACCCCTCGAACGACAAATGAACGGGATGAGGATGCGAATAGGATCTAGGATTTGAGCAAGCTTATGTAAATTTCATTCAAATAGTCTACGGAACGACTGAAAGCACATCACATTCCCTTCTGGAAGTTGTAGTTTTCCACCCAACCGACAATACACCTGTGCACAAACAAGTCAGCTCAAGCACACTGCCATCGACGCAGGAACCTCCTACCTGCTTCGGCTCATGTCGGCAAAGTTGAAGTGATCCGGAATGAACTTTTGCATGAAATCTGGGTCTTCACGCATTTTCTCAATGCACTCGATGTTCGGGACAATCATAGAGATTACGCTGTCGTAGTCTAGTAACATCGCTTCTGGCGCGTCAGGAAACAAGCGCTTGAAGGCCGCTTTGGAAGTAGAGTCGTTGTGTGTCTAGGGCGTGGCTGGTCAGTTGGTGGAACCCGGGATCACGTTCGTAAGCACCATACCACACTGTAAGAAATTGCGCCGTACTTCTTGAGAAGAGAAGTGATGATCGGGCTGTTGACATGCTCTAGGTGGTGGTGATGGCTTTGCTCATCCATGTCTGGCTTTCTGTAGACGTATATGTTGTACGCCAGCAGGCGGTTGGATTGGTCATTGGAGCCCATTCTGGCGATTGAGTGGATTGAATGAAGATTGTCGACAACGGCAGAATTCTATGAGCAACAATCGAGTGCAACGCGGTCTTTTCGTATGATAGACAGGCAATGTCCGCGATAAGTATTTTGATCGAGAGCAATTTTCCTGGGTAGGCGGGATGAGCCGCTGCGTGGTTTCCACCAAGCTCTCTTAGTGGTTGTATCGGGGATGTGTTTCCGCCAAAGTTTGCTGTTCACCGGTCTGTCGGCCGTCATTTGGCAACACTGGACAGTGCACAGCATTTCGGCACCATTGAACCTTTCTGTCCCACAAGCCCCGGTCGCCTTAAGCGTGCTTCGCGGACTCGGTCTGCATCACAGTTCAGGGTTCGCCGGCCACGCATTACCGATACACACGGCAGAAGACCAAAGAAAAGATTTCTATATAGTTTAGGCAAGAGACCGGTACCATACCGTTGTTTCCATGATGCTGCTTTCATCATCTTCTCTTCGCAAGCTCCCTATCCTCTCTCGCACTTTTCCCACCCAAAAAACCTATATCTTGAGATACCCCAAAACGTCTCCAAAAATGCCTGCCATCGCTGATCACAAGGTCGTCGTCATCACAGGCGCCAATAAGGGCCTAGGCTACCAAGCTGTGAAAACGCTTCTCGGCTCTGACAAGAAATACCACATCTTCTTGGGAAGTCGCGACTTCGCCAAGGGACAGGAGGCTGCCGACACAGCGCGCAAGGAGGTTTCCTCCCTCAGCACTGTCGAGCCTCTGCAGCTCGATGTCGAGAGCGATGAGTCCATCCAGAAGGCATATGAGACTGTCGAGAGCAAATGCGACAGAGTTGATGTGCTCATCAACAACGCTGGTAAGTGACATCTCCTCCATCTTATTACGCGTTGAACTTTGGCTGAACTGCCTGCGCTGGTTAGGTGTGATGCTTGACCAGCAGATCGAGCGCGGAAACATGACTGCTCGTGAGGCTTACAACAAGTCATGGGATATCAACGTCACTGGACCTCACGTTATCACCACGACTTTCCTGCCGCTGTTGCTGAAGTCTTCTGACCCCAGACTCATCTTCAACACCAGCGGTGTGTCGTCCTTGGCCAACGCTGCGGACTCGTCCCATTTCACGTACAAGGTGCCCCCAGCTGGTGCACCCAAGCCGGTTGGAACCATCTCTTACAGAGCTGCGAAGGCTGGGCTGAACATGGTTATGCTCGAGTGGGTGAGGATGTTGACGAACGATGGGGTTAAGGTCTGGTGTGTTGCCCCTGGATTCTTTGCGACGGATATTGGAGAAGGCAACCCAGAGTCCATGAGGAAAATGGGTGCTGGCGATCCCGCGGGTGGTGGCAAGGCGCTCGTTGATGTTGTTGAGGGAAAGAGGGACGCGGATGTTGGCAAAGTCTGCAACATGGCGGTATACGGCACACCTGTGCAGGCATGGTAGAAAACAAAATCACATGGTCTGTTCCAAAATATATGAATATTCGTCATCAGAAGCATACCATGCAATTTCATATCTATGCTTGTTGACATGAGTGATGCTAAGCTGTCGGCGGAGTCCAATGGCTTCGTACTTAGTTAGGATCTGCAACATTATTCTTGATTTAGTTGCGATTTCTGTGAAGTTACCTCATGCAGTGTTCTGTGATGTCCACAAACTCTCTGTTTATGATGCACGTGGCTGTGGATAACTCGTATTTTTCTTGTTGTGTGAATATTATCATATGTGAGTGTCTTGTTTGCTTTACAGAACTTTTCCGTTAATTATGATGCCGATTTCGCGCGATACTAACTCAGGCTCATCTTCGTTATGAGCTTCAGGCCACACACAGTACAGCATCACCCGCTAATGGAACTCATTCATGTTTCAAGGAAATATCATCAGATGCATCAGGGCTCAATATCATTCTGATTCATAGTTCTCTGATATAGTTATCTTGAGCAAGCTATTCTTTTTCCTGGTCCTCCCAGAAAACGAGACATCTGATCTCAATGCTCTCACGAGGTGGACCGAAGTCGTTCGGGGTTTGAATTGCAGTGTGCGGTGTCCGCCTCGCCCTCCCATCCAACTTTGAGTCGAAGCACTTGATCAATAGCGCCTCGTCCATCGTCATATTGCTAGCATAGTACCACTTATGCTTGGGGCTTGCCTTCATATGCCACTGCTCATTGTCCTTGTTCATGACATTGGGGGGCTTTCCAATTACAATGCGGGTAGTGACGGGAACAAGATCAGACTCGTCAACACTGCGTGCATCGCAGACGGCGAGAGGCTCGCGGTTCACAGGCTTGAGAGGCTGCCACACATTGATAATGCCCCAACGATTACCTGTCTTGGCGCGAAGCATCTCTGCTTCGGGAAGTCTGTCAAGGATGATTTGAGCACCGTCGTAGGATTGGTCTAGACTCTGTTAATTGAGGTCTTCTCTAATTGGCACATGGTATGCTTACCGACGTGGACAAACATTGCAGGCGGTTGCATGTTCAGCATTGCATCGTCGGGGACATTATCCTCAATGTTGACAATCTTCTGGTGACTGTCACGGCGAATCACATGCGGAGCGAAGGGATGGACGTATGTCGCTCCCGTGCTGTGTTGGGCCTCAGCAAAGCCTTTGCTGAAGGTACATTGGGGCGCTGTACTTACTGTCGCTTCAGAAGATCTTGGACATCTTTCTGCAGTTGAGGGGGCAGACCAAACCGATAGTCGCCGTCCCACTGCTTTTCTTGGATCGTGCTCTCAACCCACTGAAAGCCGTGGGTGTCAAGTTTGAAGTCGTCTTCACACGTACGACTGTCGGTCACGTTGACGAGTTGCTTGTCATACTTCGCCCTCTGGAAGCCTACTGTAGCGATGTATTGGACTGGATACTTTTCGCCCTTGGCTGGTGGCAGGTGACAGTTGACATAGGCCTGCACAGACTGGGGTGTTTTCGTGACGTGTGGCATCGTTGATTTTGGGAAGTATGTATCTCAGAGTGATAGGAAAAATAGATTAGAGAGCTGGGACGCAGAATTAAGGGCGGAGAATGATGATGACGACGTTTCAATATATGGAACTTAAACCGAAGACATTCATCGGTGATCGTGGTCTCTTTTACCGCGAGGCATCCAACGTGTCGGCCTCTGCTACGCTGCTGTACCACCGCGGGTTGCTGGTTAATGAGCGGCGAGTCTTCAGTATCTTACACCTTTTTAGTTTATTGATTGTCGCTTATTAACATTCGCAATATTAGGGTCAGTAGAAAACCTTTGAGAGCGACCAACAGGTGCACGCAATCGGCTGATCTAGAGGAGGCCGGTAAAAGTGTTTGGGAAGACAACAGGACTTCTGGGTGTGTCTTGTCGCGGTGACCTTTCGCCGGTTGCCGCCCAGAACGCGGACAGCACGGCTGCAGAAGCCATGATGAGCGCTAGACAGGGGACGCAGACTGCCGGCCCTCGCTGTCGCCGTCCTTCCCGTCCCGAGTCAGTAAAACAGCGAGCAGCCGTCTGAAATTTTCCATCAGCTGGCTAAAACTTAGGCGCCCTGGTCGCTAGTCACCGAGCAATTTGGCGTGTTTGCCGGTGCTCAGTGCTCTGAATAACGCTTTAGCTGTGAATCGGAACTGGGGCAAACTGTAATTAATATGCTCAAGTGACCCGATTTACCTATTGCACAGCACCGTCGACTGCTGACTGACTGCACCAATCGTTATCTCTGATGAAAGATCACGATTTCATAGCCTCCAGATCTCGATGTGCGCTTTCGCAAGGGGAATGCTATTCCCATCCCATTCCCCGGTGTCCATAAGAATCTCCTGCTAATGTCTGTAAACGTTAAAATCGTGCTTGAATTCGGACTTGAGTAGAAGGCCATTCAAGTCGAGACGCCAATATCTAAACATCAACCTGCCTTCTTGAAACTTCTTGGCTTTCAAGCTTTGTCTAATCAAGCGATAATATCGTTGTTCACAGTCATATTCAACACACAATCGTCACCATGCACTACGCTCCTAACCTTCCGCAAATTGCCAATCGGTATGCGTCTGCTCATGCCAATCCTCAGGGCGCTGGCGATGCGCGCCCCACGGCCTTCCAAATCATCCAAGATGAGGGACTCGTGGGCAAGCTAAGCCACAAGGTAGCATTGGTAACTGGAGGGACCAACGGCATTGGTCTTGAGCTTGTACGCACCTTGGCAAAGACGGGCATGCGAGTTTTCTTTACGGCCCGCGATCCTGTCAAAGGCCAGAAGGTGAAGGAGAAGCTTCAGAGCGAGGACGCTCTCTTCAAGCTTGAGGTCGTCGAGATGGAACTCAAGAGCTTAGAAAGTGTCAAGGCTGGCGCTGAATTTGTCTTGAGCAAAACCGATAGACTTGACGTCCTCATGAACAATGCGGGTATGTATTTCTTCGGCGCCATCAGAACTCGAGGCTTCCGAAAATCATCACTAACATATGCCGACGACATTAGGTATTGCGGCGACACCTCACGGGTTCACGAAAGAAGGCTTCGAACAGCAATTCGGTGTCAACCACGTGGCGCATTTCTACTTGTTCCAGCTCCTCAAGCCGCTACTTCTGAACACCGCAGCAAACCACAGTGTGAACGTGCGCATCGTTTCGACCGCCAGCACTTCACATACAGCATCGACGGTGCTCCCCGAGAACAACTATGACACTGCCAACCCCAACGGCAAAGGTTACGAGCCCGGTGTGTCCTATGCCCACTCCAACACAGCCAAGATCTGGTTTTGCAACGAGCTAGAGCGGCGCTATGGTTCCAAGGGTCTGCATGCAATTAGCATTCAGCCGGGCGGGTTTACCAGTGGGCTTATGGACTCTTCTGAAGAGCACAGTAAGGTGATGCTGAACAAGATGATCCAAATGCCACACATCAAGAAGATTTGGAAAAGCGTCGAGCAAGGCGCGGCTACGAACACACTTGCAGCTGTCGGCAAAGAGTTTGATGGTGTCGGAGGAATCTACATGGAGGACTGCGGCGTGAGCAAGCCTATCCCGGATGATCTGCATTGGGCAGGTTATGGTTTCAAGTCTTGGGCGTTTGACGAGGCAGGCGAGAAGAAACTGTGGACCGATTCTCTTAAAATGGTTGGACTGGAAGACGACCAGTAGATTGCGGTGTCGGGTTCGCAGCTCTTAGATCAACAATAGAAATACTCTTCTCTAAATTCACAGCATAATACCAGTACTTCTGCCTTGAACGACGTTCAAGTAGTCACTGCTAGATTCTTCAACAGGTAGGAAGATGTCTTGCTTGCATTGTTATACCGTCCGTTATGATACTAGACCAACAGTTCACTTGCGTTGATCATGACCATAAGACTGAAATGCCTGCATTTCCTATGATATATAGAATAGGTGCGGAGGATGTGACCAGATCAGTAGGAGCAAATTTCACCAGTCAATGCGTCTGAACGTTTGCGCCTGGACATCATTGGGCATCAAATCCTCCGAGTTCAACTTTTTGAGGCAGACCATTCGACGAAAAGCAATGGCCGCGTACAGTGTTTCCTGAGCAATACAAGCACTGCCCGGCAAACGTCGCGAAATGGTAGCCGCAGCTCCTCCCGTCGATGCTTCCGAGATCGATCGGATCTTCCGCCTACAGATCGATGATGTACGTGTCATGCAATTTTGACAGCAGTCAGTTAAATCTATAGGCCTTCTCTAAATAGTATTCTTCCACGTCCATAAGATAGATATTGCTCTTTGATTCGTTGGTTATTGCAGACCAACCACATTCACTTCTCCAGTCTCGACCGTCCTTGTCTGCAGTTTCCAGCCATGCCTCGTTCTACAAAGTCATCTGGCTCGTACGAGTTGCACGATCGCTCGAAAGAGGCCTCTTCCGTGGCATTACCATACGAAAATGGCGTGTCTTCTTCGGAACAGGTTGGAAACATCGACAAGGCCGATAAAGATGCCTCGAAAACACAAGCCGGTCCTGGTGGCTGGGGAGAGGATCTTGACGAGTCACAATATCCATCTGGGCTTCAGTTTGCCCTCATCATCTTCTCCCTATTCATTTCTGTCTTTATCGTTGCCGTCAGTCAAACCGTTCTCGCCACAGCAATCCCGACCATCACGAGCGCGTTCAATAGCTTCGATGATATCGCCTGGTACAGCACGGGCGAGCAGATCACGGCCGTCGCGATGCAACTTCCATTCGGTCGGGCATATACATTGGCAAACAATAAGTGGACATTTCTGGTATCTGTCATTATCTATCTTGCGGGCAGCGCCATCTGTGGATTTGCGCCAGTGTCCGTCGTTCTGATCATCGGAAGAGTTATCCAAGGCGTGGGTATGGCTGGTGTCTTCGGAGGCTCGTTCATCGTCCTCGCCCGCGTGACTCCGCTCAGGAAGCGGAGCTTGTTCGCTGGTCTCTTTGGAGCGGCGTACGCCATTGCAAGTGTTATTGGTCCAATTATGGGTATGTGTCTTCCTTTCTTGGTGGCTTGATATTACTCAATGCTAACTTGCTGTCTACCAGGCGGTGCGATGACTACTGGAGCCTCTTGGAGATGGTGTTTCTGGTGTGAGTATCAAACGTCGACGGCACACCCTCAGAAACCCAGTGCTGACATCATTAGTCAACCTTCCCATCGGTGCTGTGGTGATTCCGACAATCATCTTCTGCCTGCCTGATTCCTTGGGACGAACATCTGCAACTCTGAAGGACATGACCTGGAAAGAGATAGTCATGAAGTTCGATCCGTTGGGGACTGGCTTGCTCCTGACCTCTTTAGTCTGCCTGATGTTGGCCTTGCAGTGGGGCGGCGGTGAGTACGCTTGGAGTGATGGTCGTGTTATCGCCGTTTTGGTCGTTTTCGCGGTGACCATCCTGCCTTGGATGGCACTACAATACTTCCAAGGTGATGATGCTACCGTCCCTCTGAGCATTTTGAGACAGCGATCAGTTGCAGGCTCCAACCTATACTTGCTCTTTTTGAACGGAGCTTTCGGTGTCTTCATCTTCTTCCTCCCCGTCTGGTATGTCCCCTCTCAGCATCCAGCATATTCGTTTCATTGACACTATGCAGGTTCCAGTCTATCAATGGCGACAGTGCCCAGTCATCTGGATTCAAGCAAATAGCGTTGTGCATCAGCACCGCCATAGCATCGATCGTTGCTGGCGGAATGGTCGTCGCCCTTGGGTTTTACAACCCCTTCATCATTGTTGGTTCAATGTTGGTCACAGCTGGATCAGCCCTCTACATGGTCATCAAGCCGGATGCTACTCTCGGAATGGTGTAAGTATTTCCAAGGTGTTCGCGCGGGTTGACTTCCGAATAACAGACTAATGAGCTGCACAGGATTGGAGCCCAGATTCTTGTCGGCGCGGGTGTTGGAGTTGGCGCAGAGCAAGCAAACGTTGCTGTTCAGACTGTGTTGCCAAGCGAAAAGATCGCCAAGGGCACAAGTCTTACGCTATTCACCAGATTACTAGGTGTTGCGTTGTCTGTGCCGGTTGCTCAGAGCGTTATCCAACAAGAGCTCGTTAAGGCACTTGGTCCGTCTCTCGCTGGCGTTGTTTACGGTGACGGCGGAGCTCCAGATCTGCGCATGAAGCTGCAAACGATGTTTGGAGACAATACTCCAGCATTTCAGAACGCCCTCAACGGTGTGAACTATGCTATCACGAGAACATTCATGCTGGCTATGATATTGGCTGCTATTTCGTTCCCATTCGGTCTTCTAGTGGAGTGGAAGAGTGTCAAAAAGGAGAAGAGAGCCGAGGAGGACCAGAAGGAAAGGGGAAGCAACCCAAAGGCCAACTAAAGCCTCCAGAATATCTGTACAGTAGACCAAAGCAGTCTCGTTTATCGAGCTTGAGAATGCATGACCCAAAGGTCGCTTCTGCAATTGTCTGCATCCAATCTGCACCGAGGGCTGGTAGGTGGAGAAATAAACAATAAAAAGAAGCATTTTGGCTTCAATCCTATTAATTCAGACTTTGCAGGAGATGTTAAACTTGGCAATCTAGGCATTAGTATACTATGCACGGGTTCTTTGTGTTGATCATTCTGGCAATCTTCAAATGAAATTGTCGACTGATTTGATCGCGTTGAACCATGAGTTCACAACGTCCAACCATAAAAGTGGAAGACAGTAGCTGACCGTTAGACGTTAGCCAAGACCAAGGCTTCGTTCATACAGACAAACATAAACTTCGATGCGCAAACATTTCATCCTACATTGCATTCATCATCTCGACCGTATTCTATGTTTCTGGCTCATGCAACTTGTGGTGCTGATTGGATTGGTGGACCGCAATGTACTTCACCGCAACGCGAGAATGATCGACTCAATACACAACACAAATAAACTGTATCCACAATTACAATTACATTCATTTCTAAGTCAGAGGTCACCCGCGACTTGCAACCATCTATGCCATGAGTATTGATCAGCAACACGTCGACCGAGCTGTGTCGTCCTGCGGATGGCATAGCCAACACCAATGCTTTCGGCTACACAAGAACTGGTCAAAATGTTATAGGTAGTAATTTCCTTGACCGCGTAATATCGGGCACTGATTTCTGAAGATTCCGGTCAATCGGGAACCGTCAAACTTTCATTTGGGGTCAATATTTGAGACCGGGGAACGGAGTCGGCTTTCATTCACCGCGAAAATCTGCCAAGTCGGCCAAAGCTGCGAAACCTCTCGGAGGCCAATCACGTCTGGGCTGAGGGTGGCAACTCCGTCAGGCTCCGCTATGTCTGAAAGATGATGAACTCGGAGCTTGAGCAGGAGCGCCACGCCAGAATTGTCGTAAAACAATGGCTAACCTCGTGTAGTTGGAGTTAGACTCAAAGTACCTTACGGTATTTGACTTTTAATCTTTACAGCGAAGTCCAATTTCAGCGAGTTGCCCCATAATCATCTAAGCATATTCTCGCTTTCGCTATGATTTTATCATTCAGGAAACTCCTGATACCTATCCTAGCGGCTATGCATACGCAGGTGTGCATAGCCGACGAGGTGGGGGAAACAGGACACGGTCTCATCGGCTATGGTATCACGATGTACCAGGTGAGCATGATTGAACCTCAACAGAAAGACGTAGAACTGACGGCGCATAGCCCCTCTGCGCCTACTCGTGCCGCGTTGTGCTCTCCGGAAGCGCACTCAATTGCAGCACAATGGGTATCGAGGGTGGCCTGCCAATGCCTCAAACCTCCCCTGAATGCTTCGCGACTGACGATGCCTTCCTAACATCCATGGCCCTTTGCCTGCAATCGGTGGGTCACATCTTTCGCGAGTCCGATAGCGAGAATTGCACTGACTTGTAGCAGCGTTGCACCGATCTTCCCGCATGGAAAATTGAGAAGTACTGGCACAAGACCGAAGCGAGTATCCGGAATAGTCATAGACGGCTTGACGAACCTGGAGTTCATGTGGTTGCGAAACCTCCGGTTCCGAAGTGGACGTACCAGCAGGCTCTCGCCCAGGTTCAAGGAAATGTCACCTCGACCTTAGCATATGGAGAACCCCTCAATCGGACGTCTCTGGTTGCCGACTTCCAGTATCAACTCCAGTATGATACGATGGAAATGTTTGAAAGGATGGAAACCCACCATGAGAAATATGGGTATATCGTCTCTGTTGGATTCGAGAAAAGCTTTGCTTACATGATTCCAGATTGGTGCTCATCGCTCTGGGCGCCATTGTACCAATTGCAAGCTCTTGGCTACGTTTCCTCCCATTGCCCAAGTTATTCAAAGCCAAGATCAGCGCCGCTATCATAGACCCGCCCTTGTTCGGCAACCGTCACCAAGCGCCCTACTTCAGCATGTTCATCATGCCAACGCGTGGCCAGGCGATGCTCATCGCGTATGTCGTGGTACTCAACTTCGTACTCAGCGGAGTAGATATCCAGTCATCTCAGCCTAATGCATGGTGGTGGGACAACCAATTACAGGAAGTCCTTACGTCTGTCGCCAACCGCACTGGTGTTCTCAGCTTCGCGAACGTGCCATTGCTCATCCTATATGCCGGCAGAAACAACTTTCTGTACTGGCTCACCGACTGGACACAGTCGACATTCATGGTGATGCATCGTTGGACTGCATACCTGTGTACGCTCCAAGCTATCATGCACTCCATCATATGGCTTCGCATATATGTCGTCTTGGGATGGCATGATAGCGAGTCGAAGCTTGCTTACTGGGTGTGGGGCATCATCGCAACGCTTGCCATGAGCCTCCTACTCCCAGCATCAGCCATTCCCTTCCGTGCTAAGATGTACGAGATGTTCTTCTTTTGGCACATTGTACTCGCCGTCTTCTCGGTGGTAGGTTGCTACCTTCATATTATCTACCGCTTCAACCATCAATGGGGATACGAGATTTGGATGTACATCGCCATAGCAGTCTGGGGATTCGACCGCGTTGCCAGGCTTGGCAGGATGGCCAGAAATGGGTGGCGGCAAGCCGTTGTCACAGTCATTGACGACGAATACGTCCAAGTTGACATAGAAGGGGCAAAGGGTCACGGACACGCCTATCTCTACTTCCCGACGCTAACGTGGAGAATCTGGGAAAGTCATCCCTTCTCCATCATGGGAACTAGAGTGAGATCTGCGGATCCTCCGCGATCATCCTCGGGAAGCTCAACCGAGAAGTCACTGGGGTCGACATCCAAGCTTTCCAGCACCACAGCCGCCGATGTGGTCATCATCCACGAACCGCCTCATGTTGGCCTTTCCTTCTTAATCCGAACCTTTGACGGCGCCACAGGCATGCTTCGCGACAAGACCCGACTCCCCGTTCTCGTCGAGGCAGACTATCTGCCGTACCCCGACTTAACCAAGTATCAAACTCTTATATGCATCGTTGGAGGTGTCGCAATCACAGCTGTGGCGCCAGCTTTACGTGCCTACCCAGGACACGCCAAGGTGTACTGGTCATGCAGGAGTCCTGGTCTGGTCGAAATCGTTGACCTTGATCGTATTGACACTGACATCCTGGTAGGCGAGAGGTTCAAGTTGCGCAACGTTCTGGAAGAAGAGATTGCAAAAGCCAAGGGAGATACGGCCGTCGTAGTCGGTGGTCCCGCAGCTATGACTGACGAGGTGCGGTGCGTTGTCAGCGAATTGGCACGCAAAGCAACGATCCCAGTGACTTTGATCGATGAAACCTACTACTGGTAGGCCAGGATCTCCTGCGCTCTCAGCCCTCATCTGCACAGTTAGGCAACAATACCCTTATTGGCGTAACCTTTTATGTCGGAACAAGCTCCAATAATTTGAATCCGGTATATTTCCTTGTGCATTGTGTGCCTAAGATCACATCTACGTTACAGCTTGCACAGTAAGGAAAATACCTTCAATAACATGTATCGGTGAGAAATCTGCCGCGTCTCTAATATCACATCGAGACATGGGGTGATGAGAATACCGGTTTCTATGTTGAAAAAAGACTTGACCAGGATTTGGCGATCTTGTTCAAAACCAAAAAGTGTTGTAGTTTGCAAACGAACATAAGTCAAAATAAGGAACGGTTGCCAAACACCTTGCCGCCATAATATCTAGTCCTTGCACCCTGTCTATCACTTCAAACACTTTCCTCCAGACTCATTGTGTGAGGACGGGAGTGACTACTTCCTTACGAAATAGGATAGGTTTCGGGATGGCTCATCTGTTCTTCATCTGACGCCCGTAACCTGTAAACACGCTCTTTCTTCGAGGTCTCACTTGTTAGTTGGTAAGCCTGATCAATGGCGGCTCTCACTTCATCTGTGAATATGACCCGTTTTCCGTGCTTTTCTAGAAGCTTTGGAACCTTCAATCTCGAATCTTCGCGTGGTTTCTTCCAAACCAGTAGGAATATTTCAGGCGTTACAACAATTGATGGCTGATGGTCTAGAAGGAGTTCAAGGGCGTCAAATGGCGAAGAGGAGTGCTTCAGAGACTGCAATACGATCTTGTCGCTGACTTGAATGCTGGGGTCGTGCTTCAGGAGAAGACGTAGGATCTCTTGCTCCTGCCAATGTGTCGAGGTGATTATTTTGTCCAGAGTGTCCTCGGAGATTCCGGCCACAGGTCTGAAATGGCTGAGAAGTATCTCCAAGAGGGCTGCATAGTCTGCTGCTTGCAGCATGTTTTGGGTGACGCAGAGTTCCGGGTTTCGCTTGAATAACTCTGCCAAGACACTAATCTTGGTGTCGCCCTTAAAGTCGTACAGTTCCAAGGCTCGCAGCAGAATCTCTTGGGTAGCTGGAGCAGCGCGGTCGAATTTGAGTAAGAGCTCCATGCATGCGACATTCTCCTGCGCCAGAAGCACATCTGTTGTCACTTTTCTCCCAGGGGTGCAATCGAGCAGTGCTTTAAGGGCCTTTTCGCTCGAGACGCATTTGAGCATTCGGTTGGTCACTCCGATCCCATCCATGCGGGACATGAGAAGCTTGATTGCACCCGCAGCGGCGTAAGACTGGGAACCGAGTATGTTGGGGTAAGACTGGGAACCGAGTATGTCGGCGTAAGACTGGGAACTGAGCATGTGACACATGGTATCTTCATGAAACACCGTGCTCCTGTCAAGATTCAATAGCTGAGGAATAGTTTGCTCAGGATTGAAGGTCCAAGACTGAGCTACGGCAACAACGTCGTGGTCGGAAATGCGAAGTGACCGCACTGTGGAGAGAATCGCATCCAAAGAGGTTTCTTTTTGTCTGCGTCCAGGCACATATTGAGAAATCGGGTTTAGAAGCGCAATCGTTAGAGGTGTGTGACCAAGCTGGTTGGAAATATCAGCATCTGCACCGCACTCCAGCAGCGTCCGAACAGATGCAGCATCACCCACTGCGCATTCGTAATGTAAGGGTGTAGAATATTCAGTGTGAATATAGTTCGGGGTTGGCATATGCTTTAGGAGTAGTATCAGAACAATGTCTGTGTTCTGTCCACGGATGGCAGAGAAAATAGGCTTTTCGAAGTGTCCTGCTGTAGCGTCAAGATCGCACCCACGTTGTATGAGCTTCTCGACCATGGGGCTACTCCCTAGCAGACAGGCAAGATGTAGTGGAGATCCGAGAGGACGTCCCACATCAGCGATATTTGCCTCGTGGTCGATCAGAAGTTCCACTATGGCTTCACACTTCAACTGGAAAGACCTGGACTGTGAAGTGTAGTGCCTCTGTCCCAAATGCCAGTGATTTGATGGTTTCAGCGCCTCAGGAAGGGCTAGACTGTTGACGATTGTTTTTAGTCTCTCATCTTTCTCTCGACACAGTATCCAAGCGGCGCATGCTTCCAGAGCAGATATCAATGGCGGGCCATGTTCTACACTGGTGCACTCTGTGTGAGCTCCGGCTTCAAGAAGGACTTGTACTGCCTCAGAATTCAAATGCAGCGCTGCGACTTGGAGCGGCAAATTACCGCCATCTTCTGTTGGTGTGTTGACGTCAATATTACCCTGCTCCAGCATTGACTTGACAGAGTATGGCGATCCCACTGCGGAAACGTTGAGAAAACGTTGTGCTGTCGGGGCCGCGTAGCAAAGAAGGACTTGTACTACAGAATTTTTGAGGCCTTCGACGGCGAATGCCTCATCAAGAGCGGCCTCCAAAGAGCCACTGTCGGTGATGCTCTCAACAAGCAGCTCAATGATTTCGATGTGACCACGCTCGCATGCCACAGAGAGCATGCCCATAACCTGTGCTCCTTCTTCCAGCAGTATCCTCACAGTCTCAACGTGGTTATTTTCAATGGCTTTCCTGAAAGCCCGGCTATTGCTGTCTTTCGCACCGACCATGAGTAAGTGACGAATGATCGAAGCTTGACCTTCCGCGGCTGCGATAGTGAGAGGGGTGCCTGATTCCTGAATATTGAGGTCAATGTTTGCGCCATTCTCCAAGAGGACTTCGACCACGTCCAAAGAGCCATGTGCAATGGCTGCATGTATCGGACTCGCATCCCCAGCTTGAAGGTGCTTATAACCCCTTCTTTTCTTCCCGTGAATATTCACCGGCGCCCCGGCCTGAATCAGATCCTGGACGATGGCCACACTTCCATTTCCAGAAGCCATGATAAGAGGATGCTGTCCTTCCTGGGGGTCAATAATCGGGTCTGCCCCTTTCGATAAAAGATGCTTGACAATCTTCGCATCCTTCGTTGCAACTCCCAACTGCAGATCAGTTTGTGCTTCCTTCCAACTTTGTGCTCCCGAGTTGTTCTGTGACGATGGGATTTCAATGTCCACCCTGGCCCCGCTTTGGAGAAGGATTTTCACACTTTGCTCGTGACCGGAAACAAGAGAGCCTCTCAAAGGTGTCTCCCACCGGCCTGCTATGAGGTTGACATTGGCACCAGCATCCAATAGGCTTTGCACTACCTTGTCGTGGCCACTTGAGGATGCAGCCTGTAGAGCCGTGCCGTAAAAGTACCCAATGCTATTTACGTTTGCACCTCGGGACACGAGAAGATCAACAGCTTTGAGGTCTCTGATAAAGGCAGCCATTTGTAGAACTAGACCCCATTGGATATTCGTTGTCCGGACGTGTGGCATTTGGGCGAGGAGGAAAAGAAGAACTCCCGCACAACCTTCCGTGAAAAGATACTCCAAGGACGGCGTTACGATAAATTTACCGTCTGTAGACCGGTACAATCCATAGGTTTGGCTTCCGGGAATATTATCTCCGTGGAAATAGCGCAGAGCCTGTTCTAGAAGATTGTGTTGTTCTTCAAGGCGACGTGGTATGTTTGCCCCAGCAGCTACAAGCTTTCGCACTATTGATAGGGCCGATAGCTCACGACCAGCCGCTGCGAAAAGTGCATTTTTGATGTTCGTCGAGCCCAGATGCGAATCGCCAAGCGGAGACTGGTCGGAAAAAGAGTTTTTGTCGTGGCCTTCCACGTTTACATCCGCCCCTGCTGAAATAAGGAGATCCACGATATATTCAGAACCGTGCTTCGCAGCCAGTTGCATCGGGTATACCGTTTGGCCGCCAAGATCATTAGGATCAGAGCCCTTTTCGAGAAGAAAAGCCAAATTTTGCTCCTGTTGATCCTGTTCAGCGTGTGGTGGCGAATGCCTCTGATGCATCGATACTAGATCATTCCGGTCCAAGTCTGTTTCCGGGTCAAATTTGACCAAACCTCTAATCACGGCTTGAAGAGGTGAAATCTTAGGTATCACGGTCCCGTAGTCCACCTCAATCCGAGGTCCGATGGCGCGATGACGTGGGCCCCCTGAAATCTGGTGCATGAAAAACTCCAGTCCTGTGGCTGCACCGTCTATCCAGTTCAGATCAAAGTGCTTGTCGTGCAAAACTGTGTTCACATCAACGTCCAGATCCAGCACCAAGTAGCGAACAACATCTATGTGTCCATTCTCGCTGGATTTCACCAGCGCGTGGCTCAATGCTGTCGTTCCAGAAGATAGTAGCAGCTGCGGCCAATAGCGAAGAACCAACTTCATGTATGCCGTCGATCCACTAGCCGCCGCTGTCACAAACACCTCTTCAGCGAAAACCAAGTTTGGGTTTTGCAAAAGAGGCTCGTCTAAGAGCATTTGAGCGACGGCGAGGTTACTATGGAGAGCGCACAAATGGAGGCCGCCCTCGACGTCCCTTACTGACAGTAACTCTTGGTCTCCTGTTTCAAGTATGACACTCATCAGGTGAACATCTCCCGCTTCGCAGCTTTTAAAGAAACTTGAGTATAGCTTCTCTTCGCTCCTGCCTGTTGTCTTATATGTTTCAGCTGCTGTGCAAGTCGTTTCTTGCAACCTGGAACATTCATCTGGCGACAGATGTTGCGAAGCCAATGCGAGTGCGAAGTTAACCACATCAGTTTGATGCGCTGCGTGCCCTCTGTTGACCATGCCCCTAATATGGTCGTGGACTTCCTCCTCAGATTTTGTGGCTTTAATAAGATGTTGAATGATGGACAAGTGGCCAGCTTCCGCCGCTGCCTCAACGGCCAACTTGATCTCACGACTGGATATACCCAAGGTATCCTTGTGTTCCAAAAGCAGTCTGACAGTATTCAAATGGCCTGCGAAGGCTGCCGCTTGGAGAGAACCAGACATTTTCGCTGCTTCGTCTTGCAGTTGAGAAGCCTGCTGTTTGATCGAATGCGTTGTTTCTGATTCACCGTGCCCTTCTCCGATGATTACCTCGTAATCGATTAGAGGTTTTCGAGCTTTCTGAACATTGTAGAATTCCGTGTTTGTGTCGTGTTTGTGCACCCTTCGACGACTGTGTTGCCTTCTAGGCACTTCTGCCGTCCACAAGCACACGTATCGAGGTGGTGGGCCCGGATGCGCACACGTCTGCCTGAGCAATTCTGGTTGGTAAGTGTAGCCTCTTCGGAGCATCAGCGCAATAACGTCTTCTTGGCCACCCGCAGCAGCAGCGTGAAACGCATCCTTCGAGAACTCAGCTTGATGTATGTGTGCTTTTGCATTCAATAGTAGCTCTACAGATCGTAGGCGACCGTGGTATGCTGCAGCCTGAAGCGCCGATCCGTAGAACCCTGTCTGCTGATTCACGTTCGCACCCTCTTCGATGAGAAGTCTCAGAAGGCTGTCGTGTCCTTTTAGTCCAGCGGCTTGGAGCGCATCGCCGAAGGCTCCGAAAGCATTGATGTTTGCCCCTTTCTCCAGCAGAAGACGAACTATTGGTCGGTAGTTGAGCAATGCAGCTGTCCTCAATGGGGACCCAAAGGCCCCTTCAACTTCCACGTCCATCTTCTGATCTAGAAGGAACTCTACTAAGTCCTCATGATTGTATAAAGCTGCGACAGCGACAGCATCCGGGGGAATCAAAACGTCGGTTCCGATGTTTCGGCGAAAATATCGCCGAAGAACTTCGACCTGCCCGCCTTGGATTGCCTTCAACAACCTTTTCTTAAGTTTGTCTTTGGATTCCCGTTTGAGAGTGTCGAATATGAATAAGTCTGACGAAACCAACCCAGGCAGCACCTTGCATTGCTTCCTCATACGCTTCTTCGTTCGTGATTGCAACACCGTGATCCACAAGATGCACCGCTACATCTTCTTG
Source organism: Colletotrichum sp. SAR11_59 (assembly GCA_025328345.1). Taxonomy (NCBI): domain Eukaryota; kingdom Fungi; phylum Ascomycota; class Sordariomycetes; order Glomerellales; family Glomerellaceae; genus Colletotrichum; species Colletotrichum sp. SAR11_59. Next base: position 52,168 of record JAKMXC010000066.1, read on the forward strand.
GCCGCCTCGCAAGGCAGCTTGTAGTGCGGTGTTGAAATTAGAACCGCAGGATGTGTCGGCTCCAAGTTCCAGGAGCTTTTCGACCACCTGTAAATGCCCATTGAAACATGCCCCATGCAACGGACTCCCGAACTTCCCGCATTCGATATTGAGTCTTGTACCATATGTCGCCAGGATCGCCACAGTACTAGTATGGCCAAACGTAGATGCAAGGTAGAGAGGTGTATACCCTATCTCGTTCCGTTCATTGGTATCAATAGAATCAATCTGCGACAGAACCATCCTGAGGGCATCATCGAGTCCGAAAGTGCTCAACACGAAAAGAAACCTGTTTTCGGACTCCGAAATGGCGGACAAAGCGGGTAGCATTTCATGGCTTCTTTGAAGAGAGGCGACGATGTCGCCTACCGCTTCAATCCAGAGTTTGAAGGACAGGGTCGTTACCCTGTCTTCATCGAACATAAATGAGATTATGTTTTGTGTGAGACTTGCGTCGTCAGGCGATGGTCCGCTTGTGCATAAATCCTGGGCCATCTTGGAATGAACAGGCCAGTACATTGCCGCGTAGACGTAAAAGTCATCGCTTGGGATTGCTAGGGCGTGCTCTGAGACTGGTCCTCGATAGCAAGCCTCGATGCAGTTAGACGCCAGGAGATTATGGGCTGTCCTCGGAGCGAAACTCTCATGGCCTTTGAGGAAGTCTTGCACTGACTGGTGCGAGAATCTCATGACATTACACTGGGTATCCAGAACAACCAAATTGTGACAAATGTTCATCAACTGGGCTGCATCCAGGGTAGGATCCTGGCCAGATTCCAACGCTGCCAAAAGGGCCGATGGGGTCAGGGGTTCTCTCATGTGCAGTACCCAAGACAGGGCCTTCATCGCAAGGCCATGGGCTTCATTCCCGGCTCTCGATATGCGGTCAAGAGAGCTTTGGTAAAGATGGTCTATGCTTTCGGGGAGCTTATTGCGTAGAGCGGAGAGGACATCACCCTCAACCGTTTCACGACAAATGCGCTCCATGCAGAGTTTGACCCAGAGAAACCTTGCATTCGTCAGCCTCACTCCTATGCACAGCATTTTCCTGGGCGATGACACAATAAACAAAATATCGCTGGGGCAGGGACTCACATCTCACCAGCACCTTCAAGTAGTGCTTCCTCCAACACCTTGCGTGTGTCGAAGCGTATAACTCCCCCGAGTAGCAATTTGGCCGCCAGCGCGGAGTCAATTTGATGCTTCACGAAAGCCTCCATGTCGTGTCTCGTCGACTCAGGAGTGATTTGGATTTTGAAAGCGGCCGTTGGTATCATGGCGGCTTGGCTAGAGCTTCTGCTCGTGACGAAGATCTTCACCACATTGTCGGCCTGGGAGACTATATCATCAAGAGCCTTGACGAGCGTATACCTATCATTATCATCGATACTGTCGAGGCCATCGATGATGATTGTGATAGGATCTTCTTCAGCCAGTTCCAGTATAAGTCGCACACAGTCTGTGGTCCGGAGCTTCATCATATCAAACCTACCGGCCGGAGATCGGGCCATTTGTCGCTCACACTCCGAGCAGAGAAACTGCTTCACCGTCTTCCGACTCGAAGGATCAATGCAAAGTTGGAACAGTATAGTTCTCAAGACATCGTCACATGAACGACGCGCCTTTTCGAACTCAGGGTTCGCGCAGTAGAAATACCCCAAAGGAGACGCACATGGGTCGTTGCCGGCCGCTGAAATCAGGGTATCCACGACCACAGAGCACAAAGTTGATTTGCCCGACCCAGGGATTCCATAGAGATAAAAAAGACAGGACGAGCTTGAAGTTAGCCACTGGGTATAGTCCTGGTGGTTGAGCAACCATTGGCCGACACCTGCTAGGCGAGATTCGGCAATGAATTGGTGATGGGAGTAGTAAGGTGCGACGGATAGCCATGAGGCAAGTTCGTTGAATTCGTCTTCGGATAACAATCTAGACGCGTGCATGGAAAATCGTTTAAATGTCCCATCGAGAGACCGTATTATATCCGCGTCCGCAAATGTGGTAAGCTGATTGACTTCATGCTCTCGATTTTGCAACTCCTCTTTTCGGTCTTCCTTGACTGTGCGGAAGGGACTCTTGAGCGCCCGGGCTAGCGAAACCTCATGTCAGTCCAAGCCTCGAGACCAGCCAGTATGGAAATTCATCAATGAAATGATAGAAATTACGAATACTTACTGATGGTTCTTTTACTGTAGAACCTCACAGCGTAGCTCAAGTGGACGAGGATCTCTGCATAAAGGCGAATCAAAGCGCGCTCCACCTCCATGTCTATCTCGGACTGTTTCCCGCCCACGTGGAGCTTCTCGATCATGCGATACCTCGCTAGTCTTCGGGCAATGTCTTCCACTTGAGGCTGGTTAGCTCCATTATACAGTTATCCAGCTGTTGTTTGTTCAAGTACTCACGGTCTGTGGCTACTGCGGAGAATACTTGAGCTTCAGACACTGTAGTTTGCAACAAGAACCTGAATGCCGCCCAAGGTAATGCAGCATGAGCAGGGTCATATTGCACTGCGACATCGGCGGTCTCTCTGAAACGTTGAACCCATCCTGCGATCTTCTCCATCATATCTCTAACGATCACAACGTCGCCGTTGGGCTTTGTGAACTTCCATCTCTTTCGTAGGGCCAAATCCCTCGCTTTTTCGACTTCTTGGAGTACTGCGCTCTGTTTAGGGAAATGAGAATAAGCGAATGATCCAGATGATCGAATTGGAGGCTCGGGGGCAATACTAACCAGGACATCGCGTCTGTTCGTCTTGGACGGACCTAATCCCCTTTGTGTATCAGAATCCAATAGTTGGAAAGCCTTTTCCCACAAGCTGCCAGGGGTATTCCTGATAGATGCCATGGCTGTAGGTGTATCTGACGTGAATCGCAATTTGACGTTCATGAAAAGTCTACAAAGATGAAATCGGTTCAAATTTCGGGTGTCAATGGCCTAACTTGCAGATGCCGGTGGATAGATGGAGTAGGAAGCATGTCAAGATAAGGCTACGGGTTGTTAGCACCCAGCTTTGCCTATCTGGCCTCAGCCGCAGTGACTTCCCGCTTCGCCATGCATTTTGGAGCATGTAATTGGCTACAAGTGACGAAAGTCATTCGCCTTGAGACAATTTGATACATCCCGTGCCAATCGCAGGTACATGTAAGCTCAATTGACTGTTTGCGTCTCAATTAAAATGACGATCAGGCTGACTGAGAACTTGCTAGGCTGACCGATCGAACTCGGTACTTTTACTTGCCGTATCCGTACAATATGCAACAAAATCGAGTCTTGCTATTCGGGTGGAGACTCCTCGCTAACCAGGCGGATAACTGGGTACTTATATTAAATTATATGTCTAGAAATGTACCTCATTTGAAGAAATATTATATCTATCGTCCCTGTTTTATCGTCTATACCCACTACCGGCCCAGATAGCTAGTAATATTCACCTACTCAGGTAGCAAAACTCACAATGTGATGGAACCTCAGTATGGTCCAAAGATTCCCATCGAATCGCCAGTTACAACATGCGACAGCTCCTCAATCACAGAGAATGTCGAAAGGGCGGAAGCAAACAAGGGTGAATACACACTCGCTCTCTCACAGAAGATAGCATTCGAAATGCTCTTCCCCACTCTCCCAGAAAGCATGTTCCAGTGCCTTTAGCCCTTACCGCTAATGGGATGGAATTATCCTACATTTGAAATGCGGGCGTCTCGAAAGGTGGAATTGTATTGAGAAGTAGCTGAATGAGCGATGACAGTCTCGGTCAATCGGGCAACTCGGCGAAGTCGATGGACAAGTGAGGCGGGACACGTCGGTGGCTGTGTGAGTCTGGGCTTGCGGTACATGTGGCTTGAGCGCCCAGAATCAGCACGGAATTCGGATATTTCAAGTCGGGGTAATCCATTCTTTGATAATCAGATAAGTTTCCTAGATGCGGAGAGTCTCCCATACCGCCCTGCGACCGCAACGCATACCTTGGGATAGTTTCGAGTCTCCAGAAAGGTCTGGTATCATTGCATCATTGAACAACAAAATTATCGATCTTCCAGGAGGTAAAATATCCGTTGCGTGTCGTGGTCAGCTCGTTCGAGCTCGAGGAATTCGATATGCATTCGCAAGTCGCTTTCAGCGTCCTTCCCCTGTCGGCGAATGGAGCGATATAAAAGACTGTACCGGTCCATCTCCAATCTGCCCCCAGACTGTGCCTTCCCGGCTAGATTTTGTCACCGGGCCCATCACAGCAGGGCGCGACCAAGACGAAGACTGTCTATATGTGACAGTAACTACAACTGTCGATGGGCTTTCAGGCGAACAGAAGCTGCCGGCCATGGCGACCTACACGGAGGGGCTTACGTCTCGGGTGGCGCGGACTTGGATTGCTACCAGCCAAATGGCCTAGTGGAAAGAGGTATCGTCGGCGTCAACATCTCCTATCGACTTGGAGTCTTCGGATTTCAGCCAATCCCAGATATCGCTCCCGCAAACCTTGGGTTGCTGGACCAGGTGGAGGCTCTTCGCTGGATCAAGGAAAATATAGCTGCGTTCGGCGGCGACCCTGACAACGTCACGCTCTTTGGACAGTCCGCCGGAGCAGGTTCCATCTACTGTCTTATGCTTGCAGAGGAAACCAATGGCCTATTTCACAAAGCCATATTACAAAGTGCGCCTCTGGAAATATGGACGCCAGAACGTGAAGAGATGGTCCGCTCGCTGGGTCGCCTTGCCCAGGAAAGACTCGCTACCGATACTAGGCTGAGGAGTTCCCAGGAGATGCTGTCCCTACAGACTGAGCTTCTGCTCGCTGCTACAGGACAGCTGCCATTCGGTCCGCTTGTGGGACATGCGCCGTTACCCAACCATACAAATGTACCTGAGAAAATCCGCCTGGCGGCGCAGCGAGTACCTATCATGCTCGGATACACGAAGGATGAGGGCGTCCCATTCGTCCGAATGAACAAGACCTTGCGTCCTTATATTAATCTGCCTTTCATTGGACAGTTTATTGAGCGGATTGCGACGTGGTTCGTTTCGGGAAAGGTGTTCACGTGGCTCACTGATCGCCTCCACAAGCAATACTTAGAGGCGGGGGGTCAGGCAACACTCTACCGCTTCAAGTGGCACCCTTCTCATAGCTCATTGCGAGCGGCCCACTGCATCGAGCTGCCGTTCCTCCTTGGTTCATGGGAGTCTTGGAAATCTGCACCAATGATAGGAGCAGATGCATCTCGAGACGCTGTGGACGGTTTAGGCGACAGGCTCAAAGAATCTGGGTGGAGTTTGCAAGTCGTGGAAGCGGCAATATTCAGGGGGTCACAATCACCGGCGACGAGACAAAATGGAACGTCGTGGATCATTGAACAAGCCTCCTGTCAAATAGCCTCCTGTCAAATAGCCTCCTGTCAAATAGCCTCCTGTAGCTTTCCTGATTATTCCAATATTCATAAGATAGAAGCTTGTTGTTCAATCTACCCTTTCTAGGAATAACCAGTTGCTTGGCTATCGGCGTGGTCGTACACGTATCTCTTCGAAGTCACATGAACCAGTTTACCTCTTGCGATTGAGCTATCAGCCACGAGTCATCTACTTTGGGCTACAATGGCTTCCGAATTTCACGCCATCTTCAGAGAAAGCGCTCTTGTATAATTATCTCAACTCACTTGGTGCGTCTGAAGTGGTTCGACATGACCAGCTTGGCACTGCAGGGGTTGGCTTCGGCACCTTCGAAGCTAGGCAAAAAGCGCCAGAGATTTGAAACTCGTGACGGATGGTTGGGCATCACTTGTCTTGTGTTATCTTGGAGGCTATTTGAAATTGAGAAACTAATGATCCGCTTTTTCGAGTCTCTCCTCCAAAATCTAGTCTGTGAAGCTCTCCCTCGACGAGGCGCAAAAAGTCGGCATCCTGAGTATCCACAGGCTCCCATGGATGCAACCAGCCGACAAATCTCATGACAAAGACTTACTACAACGAGAAAGCGATTCGCAAGGAGGGAGACACCGGCAATATATAAACATCCTCCGGGTGGTCCAGTGTCTCTCACCCACCAATCAGGAGAACCCCACATCCCCGGTCCTCCGATGCAACCCCGGCTCCAACCCGCCGTCACATTTCTCGGTGCAAGCCACCCGAGATTTCCTGATTCTGCAGTTTTCTTCTTCGATGGCGCCGCCTCGTTACCGACGTTTCAGGGCTACACGTGCCCTCCCTTGACCGCATCCACGCGCTCTCATGTGGTGGCTCCCAATCAATAATCGTCAGCACAACACCAAGACCCGGCATCCTATTCAGGCACTCCGGATGAATGTGTCCCATCGTGGCGCCGCGCGCCATGCGCTCGTGACAGATGTCGCCCACAGGGAAGCAAGGGACAACGCGACAGCCCGCGGGGAAATGGCACGTTTGCCCTGCTTATTGGTGCCCGAGAGTCGGAAGACGGCCCTAGATTGCTGAGCCAGCGATTCAGCGTAGCCTTTCACGATGGCACAATGTCCGACTCAGGTTTCTGTCATCAATAAACTTGCCATTTTGGGTGTTCACTCAATATCGACTGCCGAGTTTCCGGTTCAGTCGACGCGTCTCTCCGGCTCCGGATGATGCACTATATATGCCGTGCCTCTCGTCTCCTGGAGTGCATATTGCCTGAACTCGACACCGCTCCTCATCCAACAACTCGGGCCCTTCTCTCAACTCGAGACACGCTTAATCGGCCTTATCAGACGTTCAAGCTGACCATGGGCATCATTACTCCATCCTCTCTGCTGCTATCCTTGGCAACGTTAGTCGCCTCACACGGCCATGTTGACTGGCTAGTGGCTGACAACGTCGCCTACCGCGGCTGGGACTCTCCTGCGTTCACCTACTCGCCTCCCACGTACCCTGTTGTTGGGTGGAAGATTGATGCCCCTGACAATGGTTTCGTCGAGCCAGTCAACTTCGGCACGGGCGACATCATCTGCCACAAGAACGGCTCTCCCGCCGGCGGCCATGCCACCGTCCCGGCTGGCGCCAAGATCCAGCTCGTCTGGAACACATGGCCCGAGTCCCACAAGGGCCCTGTGATCGACTACCTGGCCAAGTGCAGCGGCAACTGCGAGTCCGTCGACAAGACCTCGCTGAACTTCTTCAAGATCAGCGCCGGCGGGCTCATCGACATGTCGCTCTCAAACGGCAAGTGGGCCGACGATGTCCTGATGGCCAACAACTTCACCTGGACCGTCCAGATTCCATCGAACCTGGCCCCAGGAAACTACGTCCTCCGCCACGAGATCATCGCGCTGCACTCTGGTGGCAACGTCAACGGCGCCCAGGCATACCCGCAGTGCTTCAACCTGCAGGTCACTGGTGGCGGCTCGCTCGCTCCGGCCGGTGTCAAGGGCACGGCTCTGTACAAGTCCGACGACCCCGGCATTCTTTTCAACCTGTACACTTCGCCTTTGGTCTACCCAATCCCCGGTCCGACTTTGGCGGCGGGAATCTCGTCTTCGACTGCTGCTCAGAGCACCGCCCGGCCGACCGCGACATCCAGCGCGACGGCCCCCGGAGGTGGCAGCGGAAGCAGCCCCACCACGGCCCGGACGACAACGGCGGCGGCCCCGGCTACCACAAGCACTGCCAGGACAACGACTTCCACGGCAGCAGGAGGAGGTTCCGGAGGCAGCACCGTGCCCAAGTACGGCCAGTGCGGTGGTATTGGATACACCGGCTCGACGACTTGTGCTTCTGGCTCGACTTGCCAGGTTCTCAACGAGTACTACTCCCAATGTGTTTAGGGTAGAAAACTGAGGGATTTCGGCCAGATGTAATTTTCAGCAGATACTGGAAGTATCAGAACATTCTTGTACATAGTTCGATAGCTGTTAGTGTATTTGTCAATCCGAAGTCGCCGTCTCGGTCAAATGTTGTGCGCCAATTGCCGTGGGTATGATGGGGTCCGCTTCTTAACCCTGGAGTACCCTGTCTTCCCTTTGTACATGACTTGCAGATTGATGTGATAAACGCTCCAACGCTTTGAATTCATGTATTATCAATCCAGACGAACTGGCTGAGATCCCACCGGGGTGAATACGAATACGACAAGCCCCACCCTGCCGGTGGGTAGCTATCTCCTGTCTAACTCCCCTTTCATGCCTTAGTCTTTCTCCTGATTCTAATTTTCGCTCCTTCAGGAGGAAACAATGCCTCTGTCATCCAGTAATTTGGCGGTCTTTGTCCATTGTACTCTGCGGGGAACTCGACATCGTAGTGACCCAAAACGTAGGCAATAATCATCTTCAACTCAAAGTCGATCAGGAAGCGGCCAGGGCACGCGTGCTTTCCGTGCCCAAACGGCAAATACTCGGTGCTGGTGGTGACGAACGAGACAGGGGGCACCTTCTCATCCTTGGCCGCGGCATTCTCGCGGATCCGGGAGAACCGGAACGGGTCGTACTTGAGGGGCTCCTCGAAAAGTTCGCCGTCCGTGGCAGCGGGCTGGCCGAGGAATGAGATGAGCGTGCCCTTGGGCAGGTGGTTTCCATCCGGGCCCTTGTATCCATCGACCATGACCTTGCGGAAGACTGCGCGTCCACCAAACGACTGGAGGCGAAGAGTCTCTCGGGCCACGCTGTCGGCCTTCATCATCTTGCTGACCTTGGCTTTCGTCCAGCTGTCGTTGCCATCTTCGTACAGGATGCGGTTTACTTCGTCCCGCAGGATGGATATCGTGTTGAACTCAGAATCAGAGCCGATGATGTTGAGCAGCATGTTCGTCGCTTGGATGCTTGTCTGATGCATTGAGCCGAAATTTGCAGCGATGAGACGCCTCGTCATCATGTCGACATTGTTGAACTCCTCGACGCGGTTCTTTTCGGCGTATCGCGCCATCATCTGCAGGTGGTCTTGCGGTTCCGGATGATCCGGGTCGTTGCGGCCGTACTTCAAGCTCTCCACGCGCTCGTTCCAGTACGGCTCAAACATCTTTCTTAGTCTTTTGATTCTGCCGTGCAGCGGCAGGTTCAGGAGGTAGCCGATCAGAGGTCTTAAAATCCTGGGAGCACCCCCAACAGCACCAGCGTTGACGACCAGATGGTCAATGATTTCGTAGTTCAGTTTGAAATAGCCCGGGTCTCGGCCTAAGTCGCATCAGTTAGTTTGATGACCACTTTCAAAGGGAATTTTATCTTACAAATAGGCAGCCCAATGGTGAAGCGACCGGCTGCTTGTGCGACAATCTGTCTGATGAGGGAGAATAGGTCGATCTCCTTCCACTCGGTCTCTGTTCCAAACCACCTGTCGACCGCGATGCCCAGCTCGTTGTTCATAGCGGCGCAGACATTCTCCAGGATGAGGTTCATGTCCGTCTTGACGAGATGTCCCTGCCAAGCATCCGTCACATACCGAGCGTCTCCAAGCGCGTAGTGGATCTGATCGACCTCCGCGAATGCTTCGCTTGGGCTCAATTGGTCTTCGGGCTGTGTCAAGACCCATCGCATCGTGCTCGTGGGCATGATCACCTCGTGGCGGAAGCCCAAGCCAGGGATCACGACGGCTTTACCTTTCTTGGCATACTGGATCGATCAACGCGGGTTAGCGTCCAACTGCAAATGATGGCAGCGATAAAGGATTTTGGACTGACGTTGTCAAAGGCCTCCCGGAACAGGCCTGGGCAGTCTGTGTAGTACCGAAGAATAGTGCGGAAACTGAATCGCGTCGCGCCCTCTGGCTCGCCGATGAGCGCGATGCCCTCCGGGTAGGGGATTCTGTAGAATGTTCGGCTGATGAGGAAGAAGATCACAAAGCTTCCCGCCGCCAGCAGGCCGATTCCTGACCAGCTGGAGAGCTCGGGGAAGATCAATGACGTGGGAGCCATGGTGGCCCGCGCGATCTGAAACCAGCGTTCAAATTACAGCAGTCTGCGGTTTCCCGAGTCGTGACGGCTTCACCATGGGTAACACGGAGGGATAAGGTTGATGTCTGAATTGACCCAAGCTCCGTGTCAAACTTGAGGGGAAGCTCTGGGGTTTTAACTCATCTCAATGCTGACATACCCCGTCCCATGTTTGGCTTGATGGGGCCACCGGTGGGAGACGCGAGCCAGAGAGTTGGGCCCAACGTGGAGACTAGCAAGGGTGATCCCCCCGTAGCGCGCCCGCATTACCATGTCAACTTGTCAAGGGAAGTCCGGATATTTCAAGGCAAATTGATTCGGCTTGTCATGATCCAAGGCGACACAGCAGCGTCCAGGTGACTAACAGCGGATACATGCAGCAAGGCACATAGTTGGACAAAGTCACCTACAAAGCGAACCAACAACCCAATCGTGTAGCTTTCAAACCGCGGCGAAGACTGACAAGCTCTCACAAAATTCAACTCGAAGATCCATAGGAACAACACGTTAACCAGTTTGAAGCTATCATCATGCCATTTCTTGGCCAATCAACAAAATGTGCATCCTTCGCGCTTGCCGAGCTCTCATTCATCCCCCTAGCGTTGGTAAGCAGCCACATCCCGAAAAAGGTAATGCGTAGCAGCACCAATTCTTGAAAGGATACGAACCTGCAGCACCTGGATTTGTTCCTTGTTGTTATTTAATTAGGCTGAATTGATCTCATTGGTTGGCTCGGCCCCGCCCCTACTGAGTGCGCGATCCGGGCTGTGACGCCCGCCGACTCAACCAACTCAACGGACAGATAGATAATAAGTTCAAAAAGAATCAACATGAAGCTTAAAAGCAAAAGATTGGACGAACAGGGAATCGAACCCTGGACCACTCACATGCTAAGCGAGTATTATACCACTAAACCATTCGCCCAGATGATTTCGCCCGGACTTGAACCGGAGACCTTCAGTGTGTTAGACTGACGTGATAACCAACTACACCACGAAACCATTTGAATTGTTGAAGCGATGGTCCAGAATTTGAGAATATGGAGCATTGGCGTTTGGTGTGGTGGGAAATTGAGTCGTGAAGCGAAAAGAAAGCCCTCATGTGGGTCCAGCCCGGGTCTGGCCCGGTCTGTTCGGCAGGGCAGCCGGAGTACCGCCGGAGCCCAGACCAGGAGGCTTCAGATTATTTCCAAACGTCGAATCCCGTTGATTAAGGACGGGAGGATCACTGTGACCGTTGCCTAATAGTTCATCATGTGAAATACTTTGAAATTGAAAGACTCTATAACTGTGATTAATCACCCATGCTTCAGGTCCGAAGAGTCTTCCGCAATCAGTCTCACACATCCTAGTTGCAATTGCTTCTAGAGCTTTCCAATTGCCTCAACAAGAGTATTTCCAATGACTCCAGCACTTGGCGGGTTCTGGCCGGTAATCAGCCGGCCATCCTTGCCACTAACCACGATCTTGACCCCAAACAGCTGATCTGCCTTGACGTAGTGAGCTCCGTGATTCTTCATCTCGGTCTCCAGCAAAAAAGGCATCGCATCCGTAAACTGATACGCATCCTCCTCGGCGTTGGAGAATCCAGTCACCTCTTGGTCCTTGACGAGGTACTCTCCATCCGATAGCTTGACATTGACTAGGGCCCCAGGACCGTGGCAGACGGCCGAGACAATCTTGCCGTTCTCGTAGAACTCGCGAATTAGTGCGTGAGAGACCGGGTCAACGGCCAAGTCCAACATGGCTACACAGTAAATGTTGTCAGCGATCTCACGGCCCTCGCTCCGAACTCAGAATTAATTCACTTACGTCCGTGGCCACCGACGTAGAAGATTGCAGCAAACTCTGAAGACCTCTGAAGCATAGTCTCCAGCTTCTCCGTCTTCTTCCAAAGGCTCTCCTTGTCTTTCAAGAAAGCCTGGCACTCTGCGTCATCCTTGGCTTCTTGGACGGAGTAGGGATCAATCGGAGCTTCGCCGCCCTTGGGCGAGGCAACGACAATGTCCACATCAGGAGCGAGTGCGTTGTAGGGGTGCACGAATTCCGGAAGGTACCATCCGGTCTTCATGCCATCTCGCGTAGGGAGGTTGTCCTGAGATGTCAAGATGACAAAAACCTTAGGCTTTACTGTCATTGTGAAAAAGAGTGAAATGGATTATTCCAATTGCAGAAAGATATGTAATGGTCAACCTGCGATCACATCAAGACATGTAATCTGGCGTACTCCAAGCCATCTTTTTGTATTCCTTAGCAGAGTGCATTTAGAGTTTTGACTCCGTAAGAGTAGCCAATTCGGGGCTTGCTTCCCCACAGGATTGGGTTGAGCTAGGGACGAACATCCTTGCAAACATCACCAGGGTGGATACTTTGCCTTTCGAGGCTCGGCAGCGTCATATCTAACTCCCTGCGAGCTTCCTGTCGTCCATCAACATGTGCTTCTCGTCGGTTCTAGCGGAAATCGTGGCTCACTATGTCCGAGTGTCAGTGCAAGACGATGGCACTACTGAGGATTCAAAAACTGCGAGGAAACTGCCGTCAAGGGCCTATATATAAACACCCACCTATTCTTCAGGTGACCACGTTTTCTCACATTCGATAAAAAGCTCACTATCTTCGCCTCTATCACCTTTTCAACTTTATCGTCTGTACCATTCGCACCGATTACCAGCGATCAAAGCACTCATTACCCACAATGACCATCACAATCACCGTCGTATTCCCCAACGACGACGATGCCCAATACGACCTTGACTACTACTTCACCAAGCACATGCCCCTGATCCAGGAGAGATGGGGCAAGTACGGCGTCAAGTCTTGGTCCGTCACGAAATTCCAGCCTGGCGCGGATGGAGCCAAGCCGCTGTACGCATTTGGTTCAGTCGTATACTGGGACAACTTGGAGCAGATCAAGACGGCTTTTGGAGGCCCGGAGGTTGGGGAGATCATGGGCGACGTTTCCAACTTCTCGAACAAGGAGCCTATCTTCCTCACTGGCGAGGTTTTGCATGAATAAGCAGACAAGGATAGGTTCACGAATATCTGTTGCTTGGATACGAGGCTAAACCTGTTCGGGCGGGATGCTCAATCGGGGAGATGGGGATTGAGTATTGTACGATCATCACGCGTGCCTAGCTTTCAAAAATAATGAGGTTTCTCCGGATTATTCATCCAGCTACACGAGTTATTGCGCCTTCATTCACATTCAATTAGACAAAGTTCAGATTGACGTGCCGCACTATTCCCGCATATCGTGCTCCCGGAGACGTGGACGAGATGGTTCATGGAATAATACAATCACTTCTCCGGTAGGCGTTCTGGCCCTGGGAGTCGGCTCAGCGCCACAAGGCTTGGCCAGTACGCGTCTGTTCGTAATTGCAGGTCGGGGGCCTGTACTACTATGACAAGGGTATGCCCTCATCGGAGACAGAATGAGGAGCTTTCCAATCGACCCATTTCTCGAATTCTCCTCCCAGCCTTTCAACACCAGCATAAGGAAGCATTGCGTCATCGTCCCTTGTCGTAGCCCCAAGCCATTGGTGGTGACAAACCAACCGACGTCAAAGCTAAGTCAATGCACATAAATGGTGTTTGTTTACTTGACTTCCCGGAACGTCACCCCGCCCATGAGCTTATTTTCCTCCGATCCGACGATGCAACGCTGCAGCGCAAACGCCGGGGTCTATCTGCCTTGATTGTGACCTGTTCGACCTTCTTTTCCTAGCTACAGCTCGCATTTGCTTCGTTGTAAACCAGGGCACCACCTTTCGCCCAGAAGCCAATTGCTCTTGCGTACTCTCTGTCACACTTTACACGTACGCGAACATGCCCATCCAGGATCGATGAAAAACGTGAAGGCCACGCGAGAGACCTTTCATCCTCGCCATCTCGCGTGTCACCCCCAAATCACCCGTCCCTCTTGGCTGCATCCAAGCGCACTCTCTTCACCCAAATATTTTCTGCATTTGCCTGTCTGCCCATTGATACGGATCACCAAAATTCCACCACTCCTGAGGAGGCTGTCTTCATTAGCCGGTCCTTGGCGCAATCGCTTCCTGATGGTATCTTTGCCAAGATCCCGAAGCAGCGGGTCGGATGGCAATCACAGGCGATGCACGACGCGAATCGGACAGGGTTCTCCGCATGGGGCCATGATCCATCAGAGGCGACGATGTTGCAAAAAGGAAAGCAAGGGGAGGGGAACCCGAATTTCAAGAGCTTCCGTTGACCGAGATCGGATGTGATGACTGCGGCATGGCAGAGTGACATTTGTGGTTGCGTATAAATAGTATCCTCCAGACCGTCCTCTTCTTCCTCTACCTCTCCACGCTGTCTTTTCTGGCGGGTTGTCTAAGCCACCTCGCACGTCCAAGTAATAATGAGACTGACAACAAAATCCATTCTCTGCGCCTTCGCAGGCCTGGCCGCCGGAAACCCCCTAGACTGGCTCGGCATCGCCTCCTGGGACGTCGAGGGCTTCGCCAAAGACAACCCCCTCGGCAAGACCACCGGCGGCAAGGGCGGCCCAACCGTCACCGTCTCCACCATCCCGGAGCTCCAGACCGCCGTCGCCGGCACTGATCCCAGAACCGTCGTCTTGAAGGGCTCTCTCGAGCTTCCCGCGCGGCTCAAGGTCGGCTCCAACAAGAGCCTCGTCGGGTACAAAACCACGGCCCACATCACCGGCAAGGGCGTCGACGTCTTCAACTCGACCAACGTGATCCTGCAGAACTTGAAGATCAGCCACATCCTGGACAACGACCGCATCACGATCCGGAACTCGACGCGGGTGTGGGTGGACCACAACGAGTTCACATCAGACATTAGCAAAGGCCCTGATTTCTACGTAAGTCATGGCGAAACTTCTATACCCGCAGCAAATGCTAACTCGCAACACACAGGACGGTCAAGTCGACATCATCCGGGCCTCGGAATGGATCACCGTCTCCTGGAACTACTTCCACGACCACTGGAAGTCCTCGCTGGTTGGCAACGACGCGACCTTCCGCGACCTCGACTCGGGCCACCTGCACGTCACGTACCACCACAACCACTGGCGCAACGAGGGCACGCGCGGCCCCGCGGGGCGCTTCGGCCGCCAGCACATCTACAACAACCTGTACGAGGACTTTCTCTACCAGGCCATCCACTCGCGATCCGACAATCAGGTCCTCGTTGAGGGCAACGTCTTCCGCGGGAACACGCGCGAGGCGCTCAGCACGTATGGACTGGTCATTCCTGACGACTCGCCAAATACGTGTACGTGTGGCGATGAGGAGTTGGATGGTTTTGCTAACCTTGGGGCTCGTAAGTTGTCACATCTGCTATATGTCATGGGTTATGCTAAATGTTCTGTGATAGCCAACGACTGGGGCAAGGCTGGTGTCAACATCACACAGAAGGGCGACTTCTACAAAGCGCCTTACAAGTTCAAGCTCACACCGTTGCCACTCGTAGCCCCCATCGTGAGACTTGGCGCCGGTGTTGGAAGAGTATAGGTGACTGTGTGACTGTGTGAAAGGGAGAACGCTCGACGATGGGGTTGGAATAATTCATAAATAGGAAGGATGCGGGTCAGGCACGGTGCTTCTGCCTCCCACCACAAATGCTTGAACAGTCATTTATCGACGAGTAAGCTCTTTCCCATACCTAATATAACATGTATACCAAAAAACCCCAATTTTTCCATTGGTCGTTTTTTTAGATTCTCCGGCTGGATCCGATACATCTCGCCTTTTATGATGTAAGCTTATTAGTTAATGGAAACAATCTCCCATGAGACGGCCTACGTGAATCAAGCCAATGTGAAATATTCTCACTGAAACGGCGAAATAAGCGGGCATTCGTCCAGAGAACGTGGGTTCGTGGCCTCAAATCGAGATGAAGCACTCACAGTATGTATGTGTTGTGTGTGCTGTGTGACATGATCACAGCACGCATTCTATGTCCGACGTCCTCCCGGCAAGATCTTCACCCCGGTGTATGGGGTTTCAAATAATGCTCGACTGATAGAAATTTCAGATGGCACTTTCGCAGTGAAATTGGCATCAGATCCCCAGAAATCACTAGGTGTTGGGGGCTACGGTTAAAGGAAATGGCTCGCGGACATCATCTCGGAGTAGCCGCGAAACTACCCCAATCAATTTTGGGACCTACACCACATTTCCTGTCTTCCCACTATATAGACAAACCTCCATTGCATGAAGCATGTGCGTCAAAATACTAACTTTATTTCAAAGCAATCTCATTCTTCCATCTTTGATGGTGTACGCCAAATACTTAGAGCCTTCGTGACGTAATACTCACGTCTTTTAGTGAGTGAGATTAATGTTCTGCAGATAAGGTACTATTTATTGAAGATCTAATCTCAAGCCCATGTTTCAAATTACACCCGAAAATAGGGAAAGCAGGCGGCGTTGATGAAGCTTGCAGTCTAATCTCATAACCAGAGAAATCGGAGGCACTGGGGACGTCGCGCGTTGATGAATCACCGAAACCAAGTGACCATCGGCGTAGGCGTTTGCCCTTGGGTTATTCGAATCCACATAAAGCTCAGACGATACAGCGGGGCCAGAAAATCATGTAAGGCGTGGAGAAACTTGAATTCGTGACCTTCATTTGCAGGTACAGAGTCAGAATGAAACCATGAGCCTGGTCTCTAACTTCAAGCGGAAAGGCCACTGGAGGAAGTAACAGTAAGCATTTACTGAGGAAACGAGTTCACAACATATGTCTTGAATATTTCTATACATATCACCAGCGCCTGGCTTTTGTAAACCGATCTCATCATTCTGGTATAAATTAGTCATTTCTCACGGCTATCACTCTTACCTCTCAGCACAATGCTGACTCCATGGTTTTGGTGGGCAGAACCCGAGCCTCGAAGCAATCATTGATCAAATCTTGTAGCAGGCAACGTCGTAATCCGAATCCACGATGTTATGACGAGCAGCCTCCGTCCGCTATTCTTCTGCCAGATTATCCGAAGATGCATACCCCACGACCAGTGCTCATAGTTCCGTATCACAGTACCAACCCGTTTATTTTGTCTTCTCCATGACAACGTGACGAAGGTACCAATGACATAGTTTGCAACCATTGTGGTTGCGAAAACACAACGCACTGTCCTGCCATAATGGTGCCGAAGTAGACCACTCCTTCCGAGTCGCATATTTAAGAGACCGAACCAAATCGATGCTGGGGACAGTCCCATCTGTTGCTGGTATTAAAGCTCCATACATTTCCTTTATGGGAGGCCATGCACGGAAATCCAAGAGAAAGGGTGCGCAATTTCATGAAGGGCGGAAGTCTCACACTCAATCAACAACCAAGATCTCAGACTACGCCCACGAATCAAAGGCCTTGATACCGTTATAGATGTCTCCTTACCCAAAAGACCTAGCCCCTGGGGGGTGTCTTCCATCTATTAATACCCAATACTCCATGGACAAAAGTGAGACCAGACGAAGTCGGCTCCGACGTCAACGAAAAGGACTGTTCTAGAAACACCTCGTATGCAGTAGCTCAGCAGAGCACATGCGTCTTCAGGACTTATGGTAGTGAGGAGGAATGGAAGTTCTGCTTGCAATTTCTGCGTGGGCTGCGACAATACCGGGAAGACCACACACTTTATATACTCTCCCTCTAGCAACGAGTCCATATCACCGTCAGCATCCATGCAGCTCCATACAGGAATTCCTACCAGAGCCCCATTGCCATGCCATCTGGGTAAGCTCCGGCTTCTCGCGTCGAGGCGAACCGCACTGCCGTGCCTCAGCAACCAAATGAACGACAAGCACGAGCAGGATATAAAAGCCGGTTGCCAGATCCAAGGATGGGAAATCTCCAGACGAAGCCAATTTGTCATCAGTGTCGACGGTCGCGAGAACCAGAGCTTCCCCAGCCATGTCATAACCAAACTTATGCGTCAGAAATGCAGGGTCTTACACTCGAAGTCGCACAGAACCTTCTCGTCCGCTCCACGTTCTCCTGAATACATCCACCTACACTACCAAGGACGATGCCAGACGACGATTGAAGACTGCCGTCAGCAAGTCTACTTGGTCCACCTGAATTTTGTCAGAAAGCAACGTTCACCCACCTTTGTACTCAGGCAAGAGACGAAAAGAGATATCGTGACTCATCTCGATCTCGCGGTCTTTTAAATGTTCATCCAACGAACTTCTTATATCCCGTCTCAGCCCCTTCAGTCGCGATACTTCAGCCACTCAACACAAGGACACAAGCTCCGCTGGCTGAACACCAAAACGGAGCTTTCCCTCCTCCGTCCGACCAACCAACCAACAATTCAACGAGCCAAACCCTCCCGTTCAACAATGAATCAGTCTAAACACACCCGCGGACAAACTCCAGCCACCTTTTCAACTGCCCACACCCTCGTCCCGTCCACTCCCAGTATCCTCCCAGTTAGCCTCCAGTCCAACAACTACTGACTTACTAATAGCCAGACGTCAAGAAAGCGGATTCATCCGACCTCAAACTTCCAACCTCCTTTCCAGTCACCACAAACCACAGCAGATGCCGACATCTCCCCGAATGGCCAACACACCCTCTTCAGACGAAACAAACCACAAAAGAGAGCCCACTCACACACAAACACACATCTCCACGGCACAAAAAAACCTTCAACTGCAACACACATGAGACGGAAAAAGGAGGACAAAAGAGACAGAGATCATCCCGTTCGTCCTTTTCTCTCTATCATCACTGCCCCTCCATCTCTTTTCTCACCTCTCCCACACACACACAAGTCATTCGGTCCGCGGGTCTAAAAAGGTTGTCAGTCCCAACAACATTCCACACTACCTCAACTCAACCTTTCTTACCCGCAAACTTCGTATCTGTCCTCCCGCCGGTTGAGCCACAACCCACTCACACGAACCCTTTCAACTTCGCCCCAAAAAAGGCAACAAACTCGCCGAGATGGAAAAGGCCATCCCGTATACTTGCGAGAAAATCTTTCAGCTCGCACACGCGACGGTGCTCACGATGAACTATATCAAACCCTGACATATCAGCCCCCTGGGTTGAAGGCCACCCCACCTGGAATGCAACGCGCCAATGTGTTTCGATGGACTTTGAGGCGGCATATCAAAAAGGCCAACACATTCACCTCTGAAATTGGCTTCACATGCAGCTGGAGAGTTCCACTGCAGACGCCAACGTAACAAAGACCGACTTCTGCGTCAAAAAATGGCCTACTCGACTGCATGTGAGTACCGTTAGCCATCTGAAGAGGAAAGTCGCAATGCCGGCAGGCCTTGGTGCTGACGGTGGCCGGAGCCGGTGCGCTAAGTCCGTAAGCGCGGCGAACGTTACCACCTCCCCGAGACTTTCAGGAGGATTGACTGCGACCTCAGCCTTCCGTGGCTCCTTAGCCATC
Source organism: Colletotrichum sp. SAR11_59 (assembly GCA_025328345.1). NCBI lineage: Eukaryota > Fungi > Ascomycota > Sordariomycetes > Glomerellales > Glomerellaceae > Colletotrichum > Colletotrichum sp. SAR11_59. The sequence goes on from JAKMXC010000066.1 coordinate 71,468, forward strand.
CGACGTCGGCCGAGTGCGGTCGACTCGCGCGGTCGTATCGGCGCAGAGATGATCCCTCCATGAATCCAGCAACCAGCGTTAGCCAGAGCCTGAAGGAAGTCGAGCCTCACCATTGATCTCAACACGCCTATCCCCGCACCCAGCTTCACATGACAAACTCTCCATGTACATAAAAGACGCCAGAATCTCAGTGGCGGCTGCCCAAAACTCACACTTAAGGTTCAGCTACCCGACTCACCGATAAATGTCCAAAAACGGAACATTTCTAACCGTCTTGGACGTCGTGCCGTCCGGGTAGGAATCCTACAAGCTTCCCCGGGAGCACGTCTGGCGTTCGGGCCCCTTCCTTACTGTCCCCGGAGGACAGCCAGAGGACAGGGGCGACCTTTGAGACCCAACCGCAGCTTGAGATTGGTCAACTCGCAATATCCGATTAAACACAAGCTCATCTTGGAGACAGGATCGACTACGACGAGCTGCTTGAGGCCTGAACAAACATGCTGAAGCGTGACGTACTGATGAACAGTGGATCGTGATGCACTACGCGATCGCTCTTCCTGGAATACGTCACGGCATTGAGTGTAATGCCTTACTACGAGAGGCGACCAACATGCTATTGCTGTTGGCAAATTGAAGCCGCGCAGAGGTGACAGCTCCCGGTACTGTTCATAGCGTGCAATGATGTGTCCCGTGAGGCCATGAGGGAATAACAGACAGTGTTCCGCCAAAGAACCGGAGACATGAGTCAAGAGTGGGCTGTCGCTGAATGTACGCCCTGACCGGTACGGAAAAGTACCTGTGCTGAGCTCGCTACCCAAAAGGCCAAAAGGGTAAGGCCAAAGATCTGCCCAGACGACAAATTTGCAAACGAACCGGAGGCTCCCACGCTCCTCAAACTCTGCCGTTCATCGTCGAGGTGCCCGCGGGTAGATGATAGAAGGTGGCCTGGCGAGTTCGAACAAAAGGGTTTCATAGCCGAGTCAGGTAGCGGCGGACGAGTGGCCGTGGAACATCGCACCGGGCACGGGGGAGCAGAAGGCCGAGGAACCTGGCACATTACCGCGGACGGACGGGATGTTTGCGACGCGGCAATGGTGAACGGAGCTGTTGAACGAGGACTCCGGACGGCTCAGGTCAGCATGGCAGGGATGTCGTCGATCAACGTGGTCCTTTCCCCAGAGTATGGCGACTCGACCTCCCGACTTCAGATACGGCCTTGTCGCTCAGATTGGCTTCCAAGATTTTGGGTGGACCAGGAGAGTTGCAAAAAAAATATATGGGAATGCTGCGACGGGGTGCGCTGAGGGGAACGGAGATTGCTTCTCACCAGGCGCTGCAACCCTCGTTATCGGACGACAGCTGAGGGCAAAGCCGCGTGTCAGCGAGGACGGCTTCGAGAAGCTTTCCGCTGGCCAAGGACTATGTGATGCTCAGAAAGACGGCTCAAGCTGCCGTCCAACCCACCTCGTAGCAGTAGGCGAACGCACTGTCGGAATACAGTGCTGCATCGCAGGTTCTGGATCAGGGAAGACGTGCATTCGCGAGCTTTGTGGAATTGAAAAAGACAGCTGGTGATTCGTCTTGACAGTATGCGGATGAGACAAGCCCAACCTTGCTAGCTCCGAAATGCTGCTGAGAACGCAAGTCAGTCCGGTGTCTGATGAGAGCCTGACTTTGGGACTAGCATCGAGGCTAATGTACCCAGTGGACGTGATGTACATGGTCTGAATGTCCTTTTGGGCCATTCCGGGCTCCGGCAGCATGTTGTTTCGAGGAGGCACGCAAGCGGTGATGCATGGGTTTGTGGCTTTTGAGGGCCAGACGGTAGAGCTTATTGTCGACGATGACAGTGCTTGAAGACCATTCGACTGATAGCAGATTTCTTGTATCACAACCGGATGCTTGCAAGAACTGGTGTCCGTGCACAGGACAAAAATGCTCAGACAAGGGCTTCTCAGCTCTGGAAGGGCCCCTGAAGAAACGGCCGGAGATGAAAACGCGGGTGAGATTATGCCGGACCTTCGTCGTGGGACGGAAAAGAAACTGCAAAACCCAAGTCGTCCAGGGGCACTATTCGCTGCCACGAATTTTCGACTGACGATAGCATTTACCCCATACAGGCAAATGTGTGAAGCCCAACGGGATAACCGTCGCAGCTTGTGATGGCAGGCCGAATGCCACACTGACGAGGGCCGCTTCTGAGGCCCGAGAGGCTAGGCCATAGCGAGCCAACCTGGTGGCCAGTTAAAAGCGAGGGAGACAAAAAAGCCAGAGATCTAACTCTTTCCACACTTCGATCCACGGTAGCAGTGGGAATTCTCCTTTTTGTAGACACCCCCCTCCACCCCGGTCGAATGATTTCATTTCTCGATCAAAGACCTGTCGAGGCCATGATTCGTCCACAAGCCAGCAGCTCGCGAATGAGAACACATAATGGTTTTCCTTCCTATGCCGCTCTGGCAAGGCCTCATAAGGGCAAGACATCTCAGACATTGAACAAGTCGAGCACAATGTCGCCTTTGGCAATGAAAAATTTGCCTGACATTTGTTTGGCATAATGGGAGATGCTTGAGGATCTTCCGGGCTGGGCCGGCTTGCCCGGCTGGCAGATTAGTTGTCGACGGCGCGCCCTGTACTCAGTCGAGTTAGAGGATCACCGCCTGGGCGCGCCGCTCGGGCGCTGAGCCGACAGGGGAAAGGCAGCGCTGTCGGCACCGCGTGTGCGGCAGAGTGTTGGCCCGTCCGGACCGCCGCCGTGCAATAAACGCGTCCCCTAGATGCCGAAAACACAGCGTGTCATGGAGACGCGAAAACACTTTAACCAGCACTCGTAATGGAGGGGCCGGCGCTATTCAGCCCTGGTAGACAGGGTTTTCACAAGCGATCCGGTGCTTCGGCGTGCCCAGAGGGAGAAGTTGAAAAATACGGATACAGATGACCGATGGCGCTGACAACGTCATCTGAAAGCCAGGGGTGTCCTGTTCAGGAGAGGGACCAGGGAGAGGCAATATCGACGTCTGCTATGGACCAGTTGCCAATCCGAGCGCGTTCCTCTGGGCAAGGAAGCCATGGCTTTTCGAAAGGAGAAGGGAAGCAAGAATTGACGTGTCTTTTCTGTAGTCAGGGTTGTCTCGTCGGGCAGACATCGTCCACCGGCTCCGGGTTCGTCGGTGATGAGCGGGACAGGGGAAAGAGCCGCGGAGGAGAGGTCCGACATCGAGGCAAGTCGATGCCACGTCGTCCTCGGGCGTGTCGCTGACCCCGATACGATGGAGACAAGGCCATGGATGAATCGCAGAGAGAGAGTGAGTGCACGGCAGTTGCAGTAGCAAGTGAGTCGGGTGTTTAGTCGGCGGCACAGATGAAGCGAGAAAACACCTGGACCGTGGGAGTGGTGCTCATGACTTGTTTGAGTTGAGTTGACACTGTTGCGGCGTTTCGAAACGTGGTGCGCGCACAATCGGCTAGCGAGGCACGAGTTTGATAGCAGCTGCAGCAAAGGTTAATAGCACGACATGTCACACGGATGACCCTTCACTTGCCTCTGGCGACTCGACGTCGATTCCTCGAGATGGACAAGCTCAACTCAAGACGGACCAGGAGGCTGGCCGACGCTTTTCGGAGTCCACGAGGGGTTCGCGTGGAGGAGGCCAGTGGCAGGAAAAAGAAATGAGAGGAGGCCGTGTCTCAAATGCAAGTTGCCCGTCTTCGCCTGGCGTGCCCGCCATCCCATCTCTGGGGGTGGTTGTTCAGCAGCCGGTGCTTGATTAGAGAGAGACATGTGAGCGGGAAGGACCCGATCAATGGACATCATCTGGAATGGTGACCAGAATGACCGCGTTCGCAACTGGGATTGCCGGGCCGATGAGGCCCTTGACAGCTGGATACGGCGAAGGTAGCGAAGGGGTTATCGTGTCGCCCGAAGTAAAAGCAAGCATCGAATGGGGCAGCTGGTTTGCAGTGCAGGGAATGATGGCGAGAGGTGCAGATGTTGAGGTTGAGGATGGGTTGATGGGAGGCCTGGAGGATTGGATTTGACGCAGGGTTGCAGGATGGCATGACGGGAAAGAGCATCGCCTATGCGACGGGAATGAGTAGCTGCGAAAATGGCTGATCTGGCGGTTGGTCGATGCTAGTAACGCAGTCTACGCATCTTTGACAGCGTCAATGTCGAGTGCAGGCTGCGTGCGCATAAGCAGTATCGTGAGTTGGCAATCAGGTGAGCAGGTAGTGATTTGGACCCTCGGAGCTTCTCAGTAAAGTACGCCAAGCGAGTGGCAGCTGCGTGCGTACTATGTACCTTTCCTCCCATGCAGTGCCTTAGGAAAGAGCCGATAGGCTGACTCCCAGCTGCAGGGAAGGAGCCCCTCCCCCTTGGGCACGCCCCCTCCCCCCTCTCCTTCCGTGACGCCATTTCGCGTTCAGATCGGTACGTACCGGAGATGCCGCTGGAGCCACCCCTCGAGCTCAGGCAGAGGTGGGAAGGAGTCGATGTATTTGAACGAATACCAGCGAAAGTAATAAGGTGAGTTGGTATCCGCACATAATAAGTAGGTACCTGAGCAACTACGAATGAGTAGGGCAGGGCAGCAGCACTTTCTGGTTAGCGTGTCTCTCCCGCCCCCGTATGATCTGCCCGGAGGATTGCCCTACCCTCAAATGCCCTACGTCTCTTTGGGCTGCTGCGAAATGAGCTTCGATGCACAACAACCTCTGCATTTTTGGGCGCGGTGACAAGCAACTGGAGGCTGGACCGTGATGGTCATGGGCCGCCGCCGCATCCACGCCTGCGGAGAGCTGAGGGTTGGGGATTGGAGCAAGAAGACTGCGTAGTATGGAGCCAGAGCCAGAGCTTGAGCTCAGGTACAGCTGCCAGCAGCAACAAAAAATCAATAGGAAGAGACAGCAACAAGGGTTTTCAGGCAGACGGGGGACGCGAGGAGACGATGCCGGGATCCATGGGGGTGACCTGTGTGTGATGCTTGTCAGGACAGCAGCTCCATGCCATGCCAAGAGCGCACAGTCGCCGACGGACAACAGCGGCTTTGTTTTGACCTTTTGATGGGAATTGTCTTGCTGCCGGCTGGCTGGGTTGTGGTCTATCGGCATGCCATCTGGGTCGGTAGGTAGGTACCTAGTGTCCCATGTCCGTCTTTTGGAGGAGCCCTGTCGAGTGAGGACGGGAGGACGGGAGTGAGTGAGGCCATTTCCAAGAATACCTAGACAGGTAGTAAGGAAGGAAAGCAAGGCCAGGCCCGAGATGCACGAAATGCATCTCCCTCCCTCCCTTCCTTCCAGGTTCCATTGGCAGCTGCCTGTCATCTTCCAATCGGCAGTCGTAGAATTGCGGGAAGGACATGTGCGGCAGGTACCACCTGGAGAGGGAGGTACACCCGCAGACCGTCTCTTTCTCTTCGTACCGCCAGACGGGCTTGCGTTTTCACCCGCTCCCAGCTCCCAAGACTGCACTTTCCTGCACCTGCCTGCATCTTCCTGTCATTACCTAAGGTACCTTAACCTGGATTGCCTGCCTCGCATCAGAGAACTAACCGGACGTTGGCACTTGCTTGACTCTGATCAGTGCCTCGCAAGTCGACCACCGGTTCCCGTGTCCTGTGCATCCATTTCTTATCCGAAGATCTGTCTCAAAGCTCCCCCAAGATTCGGAAGCCTGAGGCCGTGACAAGGCGAAAAAAAAAAAATAGTGACTGAGCAGTCCTTGGAGTCGACGCACGTACCTGACTGACCCAGGCACTCAGTCAGCCGCCCTGCTGGACGTGGTTGCAGGCCGTCGTCTGCCGGCGTGGCCTTTAAAGATGCCGTGCCTTGCTCGGGTTGGTTTCGTTTCTTGACTGGCGCAGCCACTGTTCGCCCAGACTCGGATGCTCTGAACGCACGGCATCGACATCCACTGTCCACCACAAGGGCCCCACTCATTCGATGCGCCGTATCTTGGTTCTAATGCTTTTCTTTCGCCTTTTCTTAGATGGCCATCTGCGCGCTATCTACAGCTGGTAAGGCGCGGCGCAAGGCGAGCAGGCAAAATGTGCGTAAGGTACGCTCGATGTGCCCCACTTGGAGGCTCCGTCGCCGCGGAGTGTGCCTGTGTGGATTTGATCCGATGTACTTTGCCGGGACCTTCTGCCTCGAGGTGCCTTGGTTGGCATACACGGCGTACGTTTGGAATGGGCTTAAAGTGCAGAAACCTAGAGGCAGTGGTTCGTTGTAGCTGCATCTCTGTGAGGATTCTATTGCCCCTCTACTGCGTACGAGATGCACGCTGCCTGCAATGTAGAGTTGAGGTGAGGCAGGAATGAGTCGGAAAATGGATATCAGCCATGGAAGTAAGGTAACCAACGCATCTCTAAAAAGAAGGAAGTAGCCTCAGCGCACTGCAAGGAAGGCAGGTACCTTTTCGCCCTCCTAGCCGGGGGCAAGTACCTACCTACCTACCTTGTCTGGGCGGTCTCTCCCTCCCACACCAGTGAACGAACAGACTCACACCACCCACCACACTCATACTCCAGTACCTGCCTGCCTGCCCTGGCTGGCTGGCTGGGTCTGCTCCTTCTCACCCGACGCCAGTGCCAGATCCAAAAAGTAAGAAGTCACGAATCACACGCCCCCCCCAAAAAGTTCAGGTCGCGCCTTCCCTAGGACTTTCCCTGTGCTGCTGCGGGCAGGTAGTGTGGCCCTTTCCCCTTCCCTTTGGCTTTCCCCATCCGCACACTCCACGACCAGTCCCGGTGCTAGAAGGTGCAGCCCAGTCCTGTCCAGTAGATACCTGCCTGCACAGCGAGCGCCGCCGCGCCCATCGCCAGAACCCGGTCTGTCTTCTTTAGCTTTCCCTCCCTCCTTCTCCATTACTCTTACCTCCTCCCCATCCCACTTCCATCATTCTTCTCTTTCTTCCCCTTTTCCTTTAGAGTTGCACCTCTCTGCCCTCTTGCTGCTGTCTCTCTGCCTGTCTGCGCGTCGTCTGCCTGATCTCTCGTCTGCTGCTCTGCGTTGTGCTGCGGTTTTTGCAAAAAACGAAGCATCCTTTTCAGCGATTGTCTTGGTTGCAAAAGTCGTGCCTCTGCCACTGCTTTTTTACTACCCTGACCGGCCTCACGTCACCACTGACTGAGCGAGATCCACGTCCACGGCCCTCACAGCTACGGAAAAAAAAAATCTCTGCGCGCAAGTTCCTTGTCGGTTTCTCCCCTCGCCGTTTAACCCCCGAAAAATCTTCACAAGAGAAAAATTACTCTTCAGTAATCCTCCCCCCATACCCTCTTTCTCTTTCCCCTCCCCTTACGAGTCGCACGACGTTTCTCCTGGTTATCCGGAAAAAGAGTCTTTTTGTTGGCGCCCAAAAGTAAGTCGACCTCTCCGTCTTCCTTTGTCTCTCCTCCTATTCGACAATCCCCCCCCTTCGCGTCGTCGCAGTCGCAATCGCAGTCGCAAAGATCGACCTCGAGCCCGATTTTCCCGTCTTCGGCATCTTCGGCAATCCTTTGCTCGAGGCACTCGACGCCGTATGCTTCGAATTGGCAGAGCCACACCCGACAGTGGCCGGGCCCGACATTGGACTGCAGTCTCGGGCGCATCGAACGACCCCTCCATGCGTCGTGGATCATCCTGGATGTTGGCTGTCGATCGTCCAACCAACGTTGACTCCATTCGAGCTGAACATCGCGACCTGGACGGCGTTGCGCGGCGGACGCAATGCCTACGGCGACGTAATTCGATGCCACTCCCTCGCAGACCATGGCAATGTCGCCTTCGTACCCCGCTCACGATCCGCCCACCACGCCGTTGTACCTCGCCCACCCGCCATCGCGCAGCATTATTCAGCTATGCATGATGGAGCATCACCATCTGACAGCTGTCATTTCGACCCCAACGATCGATACGGCGTGGTGGGAGTTGCGGAAATTGGATGGCACTATGCCGCCGCGAAATATCGAGAAGCGCAAGGCAACGCCATGAGTCACTACGAAAGCTCGAGCTGCAACGTAACTGCTGCAAACGGATGGAAAGCTGTGGGCGCGTTTCTCGATTACTTGCCGACGTACGATGTGCCGGCCCTGCGGGAGATCAATGTCTTCGGCATGTCTCACTGCGGCAGAAAATATCTACAACCACGACGATCAGGATGAGCCAACCCAGACGCGCCCTGCATTGTATGCGGCAAGCGCAATCGTGAGAATGCATTGGAATTGGCAATGCCTTCATGGCAGCTGCCTACGTGCGGGTCGATGCTGCCAGCGACCGGCGTGGTTGCTTGGTGGGCGACCCGCACGCAGGGCTCGGCTTGAACTTGCTGCATGATCAGCCCTGTGGCTGAACACCCGACCCGAGCCTGCCAATTTTCGTGGCTTATCTGTCGAATGCGACTGCGACTGCCGACTGACTGCCCGCGACGCGCTGACTACACACGACCGACAGGTGATGCTGACCGTAATCGCAGGTTCCCATTTCGGATCCTTCCTTTGGCCCATTTCTGGATCTTCGGTGAAAGGTTACGTTTAGCCACGGCATCTCTTGGTTTCCGGTACCCGGCGCAAGTCTAGGAGATCCAAAAGTCGAATTCGAAGCATCGCTCGGGCTTGTTCTTAATCGGCGGCTGTAGCATTTTTGGCACGAATATCCCGAGACATCTCGATCTTTCGTTTTTCTACGGGGCGTGCTGGCGTCTGAGAGAATCGACTTTTCACAAAGTGCTTTTCGGAGTATCGGTTTTGCGTCTGAATACAGTTCATTCTGTTCGATTCTCAAAACCATCTCAATCTATTGAAGGAAGACGGCAACACTGCTTGAATTCCTCGTAACGACTTATCATTCCAACCCACGAACTGTAAGTCAGCCAACCCGCAGCTAAAGGGGCTACGGACAGCATTGACTGACTTTTTTGTTACTAGTTTCAAACAACTTCACCATGGACGGTCTCGCGTACAACCCCGCCCAGGGCAACGGTGCCCCTCCCCCCAACGCCAACGGCGACGGCTTCGGCACCCCGGTCTCTGGTGGCATGCCCTTCCCCGGCAACAACGGATCTGGAGAGATCCCCGGCGGTCAGGCTCCCATCCAGGGCGACGCGAATAAGAACACTCTCTGGATGGGCGAGCTCGAGCCCTGGATGGACGAGAACTTCATTAAGGGCGTCTTTCTCACTGCCACTGGAGAGCCTGTTAACGTCAAGGTTATCCGCGACAAGACGTCTGGCAACGCTGGATACTGCTTCGTCGAGTTCACCTCCAGCGATGCGGCCAGTAAGGCTCTCCAATTGAACGGAACTCCCGTTCCCAACTCCAACCGCGCCTTCAAGCTCAACTGGGCGTCCGGCGGCGGTATCAACGACCGTCGTGACGACCGCGGTCCTGAGTACTCGATCTTCGTCGGCGACCTCGGCCCCGAGGTCAACGAATACGTTCTTGTGTCCCTCTTCCAGGCGCGCTTCCCCTCTTGCAAGTCTGCTAAGATCATGACGGATGCCATGTCGGGACAGTCGCGCGGATACGGATTTGTCCGCTTCACGGATGAGCAGGACCAGCAGCGCGCTCTCGTGGAGATGCAGGGAGTTTACTGCGGCAACCGCCCCATGCGTATCTCGACTGCCACCCCCAAGAACCGCAACCACGGTCCCTACCAGCACCACGGCAACCAGATGATGGCTCCTGGTCTGCCTCCTCACCAGCAAGGATTCTACGGGGTTCCTTCTCCTGCCCAGTACGGCGGTGCTTACGGAGCCCCCTACAACCCCCCTGGCCAGCAGATGAACCAGTTCACTGACCCCAACAACACCACCGTCTTCGTCGGTGGCCTGTCCGGCTACGTCACTGAGGACGAGCTCCGAAGCTTCTTCCAGGGCTTTGGCGAGATCACCTACGTCAAGATCCCCCCCGGAAAGGGCTGCGGTTTCGTTCAGTTCGTCCACCGCCACGCTGCTGAGATGGCCATCAACCAGATGCAGGGATACCCTATCGGAAACTCCCGCGTCCGCCTGAGCTGGGGCCGTAGCCAGAACAACTCTGGCGTCGGCACTCCCTACCGCCCTGCCCCTCCCCCGCCCCACTACTTCGCTCCCGCCCCCGGCCCCGGTGCCTACGGCCCTGCCCACTTCGGTGCTCCTGGCCCTCACGGACCCCCGGGACCCCAAGGCCCTCCTGGCGCCCCTCCTCAGGTATGATGAAGCCCAAAGGTCATCTGCTGCGCTGTGTTCCTAACCAAGTGCCGCAGTAGAGTGACGGTCTGATGGGCCTCTAGAGCGGCCTCATTCCTACCATCGACCTCCTTATGGCCGCGGGAAAGAAGGCGAAACACCTCTCATGACTGTCTTGTTGCTTACACTCGAACTTCTTACGTCGTTTTCGTTCATCCCACCGCCTTGGAACTTTTACGCTGCACGATGGATACCTGGGCGAATGACACATTTCTTTGGACTTTTGATCTTAGGCATACGGTTAGCGGACACGACTGTCAGACGTCACGAGAACGACCAATGCATGCTTGCTTTGCGGCTTTAGTTATCTCTGGACATCTGGGCTTGTCTCGAGAATCATCTTCTCGATGGGCTCCCCGGGCCCGGTTGCCCCTTCTGTTCGTCTACCACACACGGCACTCGCCCCCAACAGAGATTTCCTAGCTTTTTTTCAGTTTGCTTGCACGTTGTCTGTTTTGCGTACTTGTGACACTTCCTGCACGTGACTGTAGCCTGTCTGCCATCGTTCGTTCTTTGCTCCTGTCGTCGCAGTACAATACCCCCTCTTTCGTTAGGGCATGTTGCGCTTTAAAGCCCTCTTGTTTTAACAACTTTGCGTTTCCCTTCGTTTACATTGAGAGGGACGGCGGCCTGGCGTTTTACAGCTGGCAACAAAAAGACGGACTGTGGACTGGGTGTTCAAAAATACTAGTGTGAGGTTGGCGTGGCTGGCTACACGGGTGGGATCAAAAATTGGGACGGTCTGGCGGGTGTACCACGACAATGGCGTTGGGGCGGGTGCGAAGGGGATGAGGGCTCTGACCCTGAATAGAGAAATAAGATTGATAATTTGAGGTTCACGAGGCGCCCGTTTCTGATTTCTGTGTGACGTACTTGCGTGTTATCGCGGGCAAGACTTTGGGGGGGTTGCTCTTCGCTTGGTGAACCGAGTTTCGCTTCCTTTATCTCTCTGAGAGTATGTCCCCTGAACGTATGGAAATCAGTACAGGTGAGATGCGCAACGTTTGAGCAAGTTTCCTTGGCTGACCGTATTTTTGCATTGTGGAAAGTGCCGATGGAGGGAAGCCGAAGAGCTATGTCGGGCTGTCCGGATACCCCGACATCCTTTTCGCCATGGGTGGATATCGTGTGTGTTTGATCGGATACGGGCGATCGTCAGTCGGCATGGCAACATGGGATATTTCTGGATTCTTCGAAGCTTCACCTGAGATTCTCGCAGGGCAGGGAAGAGAGCGCAGTCGTTCGTCGAATCGGCCCGGTTGGAGGCGAGAGGCCCAGTAGGCTGGGTTGACCAAGCCGATGCGCGAACTCGGATCTTTCCGAGGCCTTCGTGGGTTTCCCGGACGGAGATCATCGTCAGCCGTTGCTGGATTTTGGGCTAATACAATAGCTTTGTTCGCCCTATCGCCAGACCCTGTCGTGGGCAAGAATGGTATCAGTTGTCATGCCATGCTCCGGAGGCCCGGACGATGCGTTCCACCTGATATCGGTCCGACGCATAGACCCGGCGAACGGGAAGCAGTCTCTCGAGAAGAAAGATTGCTGGTTTGGGCAAGTCTTGGGAACATGCAGTGTCTACGCGCCGTGGACTAGACAAGAAATGCCGGAGCCGTTGGTTATCAAAAACGAGGCCAGCCGGGCGAGGAGAAAATCTCCCCATGTTCACGGGGGCAGGGGGCAAGCTTTTTGTTTCGTCCGAGCTGGACGCCAAAAGGGAACGAAGAAAACGCCCGCGTGGTGAGGCGATGTTTATATATCCGTGAGCTTATCTGGGGAGCTTGGGCGCTTTGGGGGTTGCTGGGACGGCGGGCTTCGGATGGTTTTTTTTATTTATTTTTTGATCTGGGGGGGACAAGGATGGTTCAGGGGTTGGGTAGCATCAGGGGAAAGCTGTCGCGGGGAAGCTTCTTTCTTCTTTTTTTCGTTTGTCGAGGAAGATGTGAGGAAAGGGGAAAGGCCAAGTTGGGAGAAAAGTAGAAAGGAGCCGTTGATGCCGAGGTAGTTCATTGTTCCTTCGTCCAACCTGAAGATTAGCCGCGAAGTCTGCTTGGCGGCCGGTTGTGGCGCTTCGACCAAGCTTAACTTCGAGTCATCAACGACGTCTTACAAACAAAAGGGCAATCCGACTTTTCCATCTCAAAGTCTGCAACCACACAAGCAACAGCAGCAGCAGCAGAACCTCACAAACGCTCCGGCTGGTGCCCCCCAAAAGGGGAGAACCATGCGAGAATAGAACGAACGAATAACGGGCGGCCCTTGGACGGGAGGCGGCGCCGCGGCTTGATCCCACACTAGACTAGCCGCCATCTCCCAATACAGCAACACGAGCACAACACTACCGAACTCTATGACCCAATACGACGTGCAATAACACCGAAGATCTCTCTGTGGTTGCCATCCGCTCCCTCGCGCCGTAAAGATCTTTCTTGCCGTGGGGAATGCTTAGCTTGGGGATCGGCGCGACTAGGCTTTAGCAAGAGAGCGTTTGCTTGCACACTCTTTGAAGATGTCGAGCTAGATTTGCTCAGAGGAGGGGCTTGGGTTAGACTGCGGAAGGCCGGCGGGAGGGCGCTTGACCTTCGCATGCTCCCCTCAACTCCTCGAAAGACGTTTGTGGCGCACGGCAACGGCTTTTTTTGTCCTTGCTTCATCAACATCAACACGGAAACCTGAATCCTGTCGTGGGCGAAGGAAGAATATAAGCATCCAGTTGATCCGGCGTCAAGAGAGAGAGAAAAGTTCTTCATCCAACTCACAGGCTTCATCTCAAGACTTACTCTCTCTTTCCTAGCACTTCATCTTTGTCTCTCTACCTTTGTCTCTCTTTTCTAACTACTAATCCAGTCAACATTCACTGCAGTCTTTCTCTCTATAAAACCAAAACAGAACAAACATAAAAATGCGTTCTCCAGTCCAGCAAGCCGCGCTTCTCGCGATCCTTCTCCAGTCCACCGACGCCGCGCCCGCCGGCCTCCTCGACTCCCTCACCGGCGTCACCCAGCTCCTCTCCCTCCCGACCAACTATGTTCAGTCCCTCTCCGGCATCCTGGGCACGAAACCCACCGCCGGCCTCAACGTCCTCAACGCGAACGACCTCCAGACCAAGCTCGGCGCCATCTGGGGCTCCAAGTCCGGCGGCTCCACCGACTTCTACGGCAACATCCAGAAGCAGATCGGCCAGGGCATCGTCCCCGCCGGCCTCCTCTCCGGCTTCCAGGGCATCCTCAGCAGCGGCGGTCTGCTCGGCGGCAGCGGCCTCCTCGGCCTCGGCAGCGCCGACCTCACCTCCATCGTGAACAAGCTCGTCGGGCCCCTCACCCCGCTCGACTCGACCAACAACCTCAACCCCCTCAACCCGGCCAAGCCCATCTACCCCAAGAAGGACGCCGCCGACGCGCCCTACTCCCTCACCGAGCAGCAGCTCCGCCAGGCCATCTACATCCCCAAGTCCTTCACCTACGGCCAGAAGCCCCCCGTCATTTTCGTCCCGGGCACCGGCACCTACGCCAACGAGGCCTTCGGCGGTAACCTCCTCAAGCTCCTCACCGGCGTCCCCTACGCCGACCCCGTGCTCCTCAACGTCCCCGGCGCGCTCCTCGGCGACGCCCAGGTCAACTCCGAGTACGTCGCCTACGCGACCAACTACATCAACGGCATCACCGGCAAGAATGCCAGCATCGTCTCCTGGTCCCAGGGCGGCCTCGACACGCAGTGGGCCTTCACCTTCTGGCCGTCCATCCGCGGCGTGGTCTCCAACTTCCTCCCCGTCTCGCCCGACTTCCACGGCACCGTGCTCGCCAACGTGCTCTGCCTGTCCCCCGGCGCCGGCGCGCTCAACGCCCCCTGCGACCCGTCCGTCATCCAGCAGGAGTACACCTCCAACTTCGTGACCACGCTCCGCGCCAAGGGCGGTGCTGACGCGTACGTGCCGACCACGACGTTCTACTCCGCGCTGCTGGACGAGGTCGTCGAGCCGCAGCAGGGCACCGCCGCCTCCGCGTACATCACCGACGCGCGCCGGGTTGGTGTTACGAATGTTGAGGTGCAGAAGGTCTGCGCCGGCCGCCCTGCTGGTGGTGTTTACGGACACGCGACGACGCTCTTGAACCCCCTTACCGCTGCGCTGGTTAAGGACGCGCTGCAGAACGGCAGCGGCCCCGCGCAGATTAGCCGCATCAACCTGAACGATGTGTGCAAGGACGTCATCGCCCCCGGGCTGAACCTCGAGGACGGCGTTGCTACCGCCGGCTCGATCGTGGCTGCTGGTGTGCGTTTGTTGGCGTACCTGCCCAAGTTGATTGGCGAGCCGGCTTTGATGGGCTATGCTCGTGCCTAGGTTAGGAGTCAAGACGGAGTTCGGGGGTTGAGTGTTGGGTATCGGTGTGGGCGGGGAACGGGTAATGGTGAATTTTGGAGTCTGAAGGGAGCGAGCGTGGCGGTGTATATTCTTCATAAAGACAGTTTATAATATGTTTCAACGTTATAGAAAGTCATCTATTTACCTCACGTTTCGGAGTTCCAACCTCTGCTAAATATGACGCCCAGTGTAGTCAGCTAGACGCAACTGCCGGCAGATGGATGAGCATTGTCTGCGGGTCAGTTATTAGTTTGAAGACACCATTCCCAAATACATTCCGTCAGAATGCTTGACTACTGTTACGACTTGCCTTTAAGCTTGAACGTCATCCTTTAATGCTACTCTGTCTCCAGGAGATGCTGGGGGTTTGCAACTTACTTGACGCTATCAAAGTTATCCAGCCCAACAAGTTCGCAATATACGGACTATGAACTCTGATGAAACCGATATTCTAGTGGCATAGGGTCTCTGATAGCCACAAGCCTTCATAGTAGGTATTGTCCCCCGGGGCTACAGCCCATTAAGACCCCTAGGTAGCCTCTCTCTCGTGACCGCGTGTCTGATCACGTCAGTACGTAATGTTGCGCAGGGTGGAGCAGAGTCTTATTTTCCAGATGCGCGGCAGACTTGACAGTTGAGAACTGGTACAGAGCAGCAATCCAAGGTCTATATAATCGCCTTCCTAGCACTGCTGTTCCTAGCCTCGTCTCAGCTAACGTATTTCCCCACGTTAGGTCTGCGCCTTGCGCCTTGCATCTAGTGTAATAAGGCTACCATGATCTCGAACTGAGCGGTCGCCGCGGTCATCAGAGACCCTTGCTCGTTTCAATAGAGCCCTGACTATCGCGATGGCGCCTCTCCATTCGTGTATCTCGGACTGAGCCGAGATCTTCGCTGATCCCGTTAATTGACAGGACCAGTGACGACCAATCAATTGCAGTACCGCGATACGACAACCGATTTTGAGTTCAACCCTCAAACTTGGATCAGTTGATAAAGGGGGGCCGGCCGACTATATTTGGCAATGGTAGCTTGGGTTGTTGACTGTCATATGCCATTCAACACTGACTCAAAAGCATTTACTCATAATCTATTTAACGGGCTGCTTCAGACGAATTGTCCAACTGCGGGTATCCGGTCACCATTCCCAACTCTTTCTGCTTTCTTCGATATCCGCCCTGAGCTATCTTCAGTTAACCCCATGAAATCCACTCTGATTGCAGTTGCCCTGGCACAAGCCGCGTGAGTTCTTGCTTTGAAAGCTTTCCTACAATTGTGAAGTAGACGGGAGCTTACTGAATGGACCCAACCCTAGCATTGTGCTTGGCACTGTCATCCAAGGGTACTCGTGCGTCATCAGCGGCAAGGTCAATACCTCGGACAACATCTGCGTCGCAGCTGCTGGAACACCGCTACCTGAATCACCGTGGACTGTAAGTCGTCGACATGTTGTGTAAAATTCTTGCAAGAGCAGCTGATTGCTAACAAGCGAAAGTGCTGCTTTGACGAGTCGGCCAGAGCGGCGAGCTTCGAGCAGGGATGCGCTGACAACGGCGGGAAGGCTAACTCCTTGGGCCCCTGTGCGAGATCATGACCGGGTGATGTTTAGACCTGCGGCGTAGATGGTCAGGAAGGTGGTGAATGGTTAGAGGGATTGTTTCTTTGCTGCTGGTGGATAGCGGTGTTGTGCTGGTAGAATCATTCCGCCAAGTTGGGTGATAAAATGCCGTGAATACAGGCCTTTAGTAGTTGTTGACTCGAATGATAAGATTTCTCCTAACCTTGCGTAAAGACCTTCCATCTTTAATAGGTAGATTCATAAGGCCAGCACAATACCTAGGTAGGAGTTTATATCCATAGGTGTGATCTTTTGGGGTTTCAAGGACCTGGTTCTAAATAACTACGCTGCAACTGTTAATTTGATGTTGTTGTTTAACAGTAACTCTAACTAGCGGTTTATGAAAGTTATGAGCATGGAAGGCTTTTATTTTGCTAAAACACACTGATTATATCCTAACACTGAGGGTAACACGTTCATATGAAATATCGGCAGCTAGCTCTCCGAATCATAATGAATTACGAGAGTTGGCTTAGCAGCTGATATTACTTAATTCGTCTGTTTGTCGTGCGGAGGAGAAAATGACGACCAGCAGACCATTGTCAGGCAACGCACCCTCTCGGAAATATGGCAGATACTTGTTCATTCCCCCAGTAACCCGAGCCTCGGCCGAAAAGTAATTCAAGCAAGTGGTCCAGGACAACACAGAAGCAACTGCTGTTTCATGGGTCATTCTACTAGTTTGCCTTCTCTGAGAGCGCCTGACGGTCCACTTTGCCATCCGAGGTGATCGGCAAAGCGCTCAGGATGACTATATCCTCGGGTACCGACTCCATAGGAAGCTGATCCTCCAGAGTCTCGAAGAGCTGTCGTTGGATCGTTTGCCTGGCCTGCTGCTGAAGTGGCTGATTACTGAAAGCGGTGGGCTCTCGACCCTGATGATCAGTCGGGAAGCGCCAGAGAGCTTTGTCCCCACGACCACCACTACCAGCTACGGTATCGGATGGACGGTAGAAGACGGCGTCGAGACCACCGCGCTGTGAGAATTGCCTCGCCCAGCTAGATTCAACTTGGTATCCGGCTTCTTGAGCGATGTTTGCCAGGTCCAAGGCCGAGAGCGAGGGGGACACTTGACTGCTCTGGCGGACGGACGCGAGCCACGCAGAATCATCACCTGCGTTTTCTTCTTGTCCGTTTCCGCCCGCGAGCGCGTCGAGACAGTGCCTCTCAAATGCAGTCTTGCTGTAGGGAATGTTGCTCACGGCCATGATATCTGGGCTTTCGGTGATCAGACGATGCGAGAGGGTTGCACGATCCAGTCCTTGATCCACGAAGTCAATCCATTTTTCATCAGAGACTTCCCGAATGTTGCTGCTAAGGTGCTGCTGCTGCTGCTTTTGCTGTTCTCCGCTCTGTTGGCTTCCACTAGCAATGTACAGAACCGCAGCGTAGCGATAGCAGCTCAACTCGTTGGTAGCCTTCATCTTCTTCGGGACGATGCAGACATGCTCAACGATGCCGGGAAACTGATCAGGCAGGCTGGTAAAGAATGCCGGGTCAATCATGAATTCAATCTCGGCTTGCTCCAGCTCCGAGATCTTTTCGCGAAGAGCGCCCCTGCTTGCCTTTCCGCCCGTGGCGTGAAGTGCCTTGGTGACCCAGAACTCCTTCTGAAGAGCAAAGGATCGGATGTCCCCAAACACAACCGTCTGAACGGAGCCGAACTTCAGGATGCCCTCGACCACCTCCAGTAGATAGGCCTGGCTAGGGAAATACTGGGCAACCGAGTTGATGACGACCAAGTCGGGGGAGGGTGACCCCAGCAGATGAAAGTCGGTTGCCGTACCTTCGTACACGTGCACCTTGTCTGCGAGTTCAGGGATCGACTGAGCCGTCGCGGAGACAAAATCGACGGCCCTGCGGGACGGCTCGATTCCATGATAGGAACGAATATGGCGGGCGAGACTGAACAGAATCATGCCGGAGCCGGTTCCGAGTTCGACAACGTTGACCGGACGGTCGCGAATGCTGTGCGTGACCATCATCTCGATGGTATCGTCCAGCCACTCGTTCATGTCGGTTTTGTTCAGCAAGCTGCCATCGTAGGCCGAGATCCAGCCAGTGAAGTCGCGCCCGACGGTTTCCCGCCGCGCTTCGTCGTCGATGGTGGCGTAGACGCGCCGGTCAAAGACAGACTCCCACAGCTGCACTTGCTCCGCTTCGAACTCGTCGCCGGACTGGCCCAGGGTTCGGATCTGATTCTCGAGGGCTTGGTCGTGCAGCGTCACAAAGCCCACCAGCATATCTTCCCCGTATTTCTGTACAGATAACACGGCCGCGTCTTTGACAGACTCATGACTGCGCAAGAGCTGCTCGATGGCATGGATGTCTCCAGCTTCCAGGGTATCCATAATTTCCAACAAGGGGTATGGCAAGTAACGGGTGACGAGAGGTGGCCGGCTTTTTGCCACAAAAAATGAAGGAGTGAGGTGACCGCAAGCAAGCTTTCGTTTTGAGGTTTTCTAATCCGATGTTGAGATTCTTGTAACCGTAACTCTGCTAGGCACCTCGATAATCCGTTTGTGACATGTTCTGACATCGCGCTCATGGACCTTTCTATGGGGCTGGCGTTCCACGTCATTTTTGATGCTTGTCAGCAAGACGGAGGTAGGGTTACGTTGAAACCCTGCGTTCACTATTTGCATCATTCTCCCTCCTAACCTTTTTCATATGTTCGTATAGGTAATAGGTCACCGCCTGCGGGCACACCTGGTTTGTATTTGTGGCTCTGTTACGGATACATGGTGTGGACTCACCTTCTGCAGTTCCCGGGACCCATGTCGGGTGCACCAACTTCGACTATGAATACAACGCTGTTTTGATCTTTTGTTCAGAAATCAGGCGGTTTCCATACTAGCCGGCCTCCGAAAGTCCCTGGTTTCAAGGCATCTCTGACCAGGTTGTATGCCACATATTATCGGAATCCTAGCCAGAATAGCAAGAACCATGGGGGAAAAAAGGACTTGGCATGGGTGAGCAACGCGAGTTGACAGGGATTCCTCGCACGTCAGGTGCTGATGAACACAGATATCGTCATATTACAAGGATGCAATAGCATTGGCATTCTGAAATAATATATACTTCACTCAAAAAACTCGTTGGTGAAGCCTGAAGGGCCGAACCGCGTTCAACACGCATGCCTACTCCTTGGATCATAGCACGAATTACCAACAAACCCGTCTCACAGTGCTGGAAAACCACACATAGAGCCACCATGGTCTGGTAGAACTGGATTATCATCCGCTGCGCGCCGATAGGAGAATAGTGTAGCGGTCTACAAGACTCATTGTGCGCGTCTCACATGAAGCTGTGTATCCTTTAAGACGCAAATGCATTTTGTTTCCTGCAGCTCTTTTCCTTCGTGTTGTACCTCTGTAAATTTTTGTTTTGTAACTTGAGGGATAGTGTTCAAGCCAAGTGTGAAATACAAAAATCTATATCTACGTATCAAGTGAAGGCCATGATGATTTATATGAACCTGGTTCCGTATCCGCAGCCGAATCGATATTTGGTATTATTCACGCCTTTTGACGAATAACAATCACGTCCGCCAACGCCTGCAAATCAGGGGCGCCAACGATCTGCGTAAGAGCCAAATCAGCTCCGTATTCTCTCTTAATCCAGTTCCGCAGCTCCACCGAAACGAGCGAGTCCAAGCCGTACTCAATGAGACTGCGTGTTGGCGTCACATCCTCGCGGCTCATCATCGTAATAGACGAGACCTTCCCGGCCAAAGCGTCGAGAAGACTCAGCTCCCCTCCGGCAGCGACCTCGCCGTCGCCGTGGTTGTCCAGTGCGTGCTTGTTCTTCCTCCACCTCTTCTGACGCAGGGCGGAGAGGTAGCGCGACCGCTCTTCCAGCCCGTGCGACTTGGCCTGGGGCGAGTCGTACAGCACAAACGCAATGGCTCGCGAGTCGATGTTCAGGCCTGACGACGGGCCGATGATGGCGCCCTTGATGACGGTGTGGACCTGTGCGATGGAAATGTAGAAGCCCAGCTTCTCGAGGAGCTGCTCGCGCATGCCTTGCTGGATTACATAGCCAACGTCGTCCACGACAGGCAGGCTGATGGAAATGGTTGGCTTGCCGGCGCGGCTCCTCCACTGGGCGAAGGCGTCGAGGAAGGATGACGTCTGGCAGTAGATGGACTGGCCGACGTTGCCGACGACGTTAGCCCCGGATGCGAGGGCAACGAAGAAATCGAGATCAGGGAGGACGTGGTGGAGATTCCAAGCGGCGTCGATCTTGGGGCCGTTGATGGCCTTCCAGTCGTCGAAGGAGGCGTTGAAGAAGATGGAGTCGCGCAGGTACATTGAGCCGTGGATCACGCCCCTGACGGGAGCGAGGTCCTTGACTGCTTCCAACGCGACAAGGAGACTGTCTCGAGAGGAGACATCACACGCCACAGCACGTACGTGAACGCCCGTTGAAGGCGAGGCGTATTCGCTGATTAGCTTCGCCACTTCGGTGTTGGTGGTGGCTGACCGGCCGAGCACGACAACGTTGGAAGCACCGTTCTCCAGCATCCACGGCACGAGGGATTTGCCAATGCCACCGGTTCCGCCGGTGATGAGATACGTCGCATCACCGCGAAGCAAAGCGCTGCCGTCTTCCCGGCGGAGCGGCGATGCCACGTCTGCCATGATTCTGTCATCCTTCCCCATGATAGCGACAATCTTGCCGATGTTCTGACCACTCTGCAGAGCACGGAAGCCGGAGACGATATCGGAGACGGGCACCTCATGGATGGGCTGGATGGGCTGGATAACCTTGGCCTCGAACAGGCTTACCATCTTCGCCAAACAGGCCTGGATGCTGTCCGACTTGTGCGAGAGGTACGGCACGAGGTCCACAGCGAAGAAGGAGACGTTGCGCTCGAACTGCCTCATGCCGAGGTGCGAGTTCGCCAGAATGTCCTTCTTCCCGATCTCGACGAAGCGACCAAACTCGGTGACGATCGACCATGTGTCCTGAAGCAGCTCCCCGCTCAGGGAGTTGACGACGACGTCGACGCCGCGGCCGCCCGTCACGTTGAGGATCCCAGCAGCGAAACCCCGCTTACGGCTCGAGTAGATATGCTCACGCGGCACGCCGAGTGTCTCGTGGACAAACGTCCTCTTCTCCTCGGACCCGGCCGTGGCGAAAACGGTGGCGCCCATGCTCTGGGCGATACGCACGCACGCCTGGCCAACAGCGCCCGAAGCCGCGTGGACGAGGACGGACTCGCCCGGCCGGAGCCTCGAGACATCGTCGAGACACACGAGAGCGGTGACGTAGGCGACGGCCATGGAGGCGGCCCCGGCGGGGGAGAGGCCCGACGGCAGCTTGCAGGCGTGTGCCGCGGGAATGCGGACATGCGTCGCGAGGCCGCCCTGGGCGATCATGTAGAACACGCTGTCACCCGGCCGGACATGGGAGACGTTTGCGCCGGCGGCGACGACGGTGCCTGCTCCTTCACGGCCCGGCAGACTCCAGGGTATGGTGTTGAGGAGGGCTAGCACGTCTCGGAAGTTGATGCCGCAAGCGTCCACCTTGACGATGATCTCGTCGTCGCCCAATGGCTTCTCGGCGGGGGCCATCAAGTCGTGGCGCTTGAAGTATACCGAGTCCATGACGCCCGGCGTGTCCATGGTCATGAACAAGGCGCTGTTGGGGCTTGAGCCGTCCCAGAGATTCTGCTCCCGTCGGACCGAAAGCCCCTTTTCGATGGCGAACGTCCTCGTCGTCTCGGGGAGTCTACGAAGGCGAGGCACTTGGAACATGCCGTTCTGCCATACAAAGTCCTGCTCGAGGAGCTCTGCGGGCGACGAGGAAGAATCTTTGACGAGTCTCTCCGTGAGCTTGTCGACCAGCTCTGCCGTCTGCGTTGGGTCGCTGGTTGGTGTCTTGCTGAGCCAGAGGAGCTTCTTCGTGGGATCCTCCAGCCGCAGCGTGCGGAGCAGGCCTTGGACGCGGGCAAACTCGGGGCTGTTGGAGTCGGGAGTCACCCAAAGAAGGCCGCGCGTATCGAGCACCATGCCCCTGAGTGCCGCGAATGCCTCCTCGGTGGCCACGTCGGCGAGGAAGCTGGTCTCGCCGCAGTCCAGGAAGATACAGAACTTGTCACTGATTTGTTGGGGCTCTGGAATGGACTTGATCGTATGCGGCTTGAGATGCTCCAACTTGCTCTGTACGGCCCCGGCGAGCTGCTGCTGCTCCTCGGTGATGGTACCACAGATCGTCACCTCTCCAGCCGCGTCGGACTCTTCCTCGTCGTCTTGGATGTCATCGGACAACTTGGTGGACCACATGGTCTTGACGATGCATACATCCGCACCGGGCCAGTCCGCCACCGCACCTTCGACGCCGTTGAAGCCGAGGGTGACGAGCAGCCGGTCCCAAGTCTCCTGGGACATGAGCGGGCCGTCGTTTCCCTGTCTCCAGCTATCCTCCGTCAGCCACCAGCCCGGCAGGATGGTGTACGGGAGGAACGCGGCGTCGCAACTCTCCGGTAGCGACTCGACGATGGCAAGCTTGCCCGTACCCGGTCTGAGAAGGCTGCCGATGTTGCGGACTGTCTCCTCGATATCCTGCGTCGCGTGCAAAACGTTGGACGCGATGACGACGTCGTAGGTGCCCACCTCGATGCCCTGCTCGGCCGGGTCCTGGCTGATGTCGAGCTTGGTGTAGGTCACCTGCGGCCATCTCGCCAGCTTCTTGCGCGCGGCATCGAAGAAGCCGGGCGAGATGTCCGTATATGTGTACGCGGAGAAGTTGTCCTCCTCCTCCGGCTCCTCGGCGGACAAGGCCTGTAAGACCTTGGTGGTGGCTGCGCCCGTGCCGGCGCCAACTTCGATGATCCGCAAGTCCGGGTTCAGCTCGCCGAGGTTGGCGATGTACCTGGCGAGAGCTTGGTTGCCCCTAGTCATGGTGCGAATGTCGTCGTAGTGCTTCATGAGAAGCCCGTCCTTCATCATAACCTCCAGAGGCTCGACCTCGCCGCGCAGGATCTCGGGGATCGCGTTGCCCACGGCGCAGATGAGCTCGCCAAAGGCATCGTCTCGGGCAACCTCCTGCAGCAACTCGGCGCTGGCTTCCGGCTCGTCATCGACGCTGCGGACTTGGACCCCGGCCCATGCCAAAAAGGCCTTGAGGTGCTTTGGCAGTGTTGTTTCGTCGAGGCCGGCGGCGACTTCGATTGCACGCTTGAGGAAATGCCGGCCGACGGCGTTGTGCTTGTGTCGGGGGAGCAGCTCCTCCGGAGTCCACGAACGGTCCATGATGGACTCCGAGAGAGCCTTATTGTCGGAGAGGTCGACATGCGGCACCAAGACCTCTTGATAACCTCGGGGCAGAGTTTGCTTGACGTGCTCCTCGCCTTCCTGGCCGGCATCGTTGATACGCTGGTACGTTAGTTCCATCTCGACACAGGGCACGCGCTCGTTGGAGCCCTGGGGGCCATCAGCCCACACGATGATGCTGACATCTGACCGGCCTGTCTTCTCCTGGAAGGTCTTGCGGTGGGAAACGGTGGTGAAAAGCTGGCCCGGCTCACAGGGGATGGTGTTGGAGAGCTGCATGCGGCGAACGTATGTCGGCACGAAAGCCGGCCGCGGCTCCGGGAGGCCATCGCCGACGGCGAGAAGGGCGGAGCTGAGCACGGAGTCGAGCATGGGAGGGTCGACCGTCATGGCGGATCCTCGCTTTGGGATGGAGAGCGGCTCCTCGTCGTTGGTCTGTCGAAGACGTGTTCGATGAACCGTCTTGCCGGGGGATCTCCACATCTCGAAGATATTCTTGAAGCTCGAACCATAACAGACACCGGAGCGGTCGAGAGTATCATAGCCAGACAGGGCGGTAGCTTCGTCCAGCTCGCCAGCGTTGACTCCCTGCAGGATCTTCTCGGCGTCCTGCCACACCGGGCTTTCAGACGCACCGAGGCATTTCTCCTCCTCCGAGCCGGCTTCGATTCTGCCATGGACGTGGGTGACCCAGCCTGTCTGCTCGCTCCAGGTCATGACCTCAAAGGCCCACGTAGACGACGAGAGGTGACCCGTTCCCGTCTCTACGGGTCTCAGCTTGGTGCAGATATCAACACGCTGCTCTTCCTTGATGTGCAAACCGCGCTCGATGTGCATTTCACAGATGGAAAAGGACGTGGCAGGATCGCCGGTGGTGGTGGTAATGGATCGGAAAGCATCCACCGCCAGACTCAAGAAGCCCGTAAAGGGGAAAAGAACGTCACCGACGACCTTGTGGTCCCGAACCCATGGCAACTCGTCCAGCGTGAAAACCTGGCGGAAGACATGATCTCGGCCCTGAGAGGCCATCTTCCAGCCCAGGAGGGGCGTGAAGGTGTGGCCGGAGTGGAACTTGCCGACCGAGACGGGCGATCGGTGGATGAACCTCGCCTTCTTGTCCCACTCGTATGAAGGGAGATCAGCCAAGACACGGTGACCACTCTTCGGCCCCGTTCCATTGACGGCGAGAAAGTCGATGCTGAGTCCCATGGCATACAGACGGCCAGCGAGTTGCAACACAGCCTTGGCGTCATCCG
This sequence comes from Colletotrichum sp. SAR11_59, assembly GCA_025328345.1. Classification (NCBI taxonomy): domain Eukaryota; kingdom Fungi; phylum Ascomycota; class Sordariomycetes; order Glomerellales; family Glomerellaceae; genus Colletotrichum; species Colletotrichum sp. SAR11_59. The sequence continues at coordinate 96,186 of JAKMXC010000066.1, forward strand.
TGCCGCGAACAAGCGAGGGAACATACGTGATGCCGTCCTTCTTCTGCTGTAACGACTGCAAGATCTGGTTGATGGGCCCCTTAAGGGCGGCATGCGGGCCAATTTCGACGAGGACGTTTGCGGAGGATTCGTTGGCCACGAGCGTGACGGCCTCGGAGAACCTGACGGGACTGACGAGGTTCTTGGCCCAATACTGCGCGGAAGTGATGGCTTCCGCGCCCTCGACGTGGCCGGTGACAGATGAAAAAAGGGGCAGCGACACTCTCCTCTTCTCGTAGTCGCCATTAAGCGCCAACCGGCTCTTGCAATCGTCCGTAAAGTACGGCTCGATCGCGGCCACATACGAGCTGGCAACCCGCTCCATGTGATGGGAGTGGTAGGCCACATTGACTCTCAGTCTGCGGTTGAAGATACCCTGCGCGTTGGCGATGCGCTCAACGGCGTCGATGACAGCCACGTCTCTGGACAGAGTGACGCTGCTCGGACTGTTGATGGCAGCAATGCCGGCGCGACCGACACTAGCCGTGTGCCGCAGAAGTTCGCCGGCTGTGTCGACGTCCGCGCCGACAGCCAGCATCCCGCCGCCCTCGCCGCCGTTCTCGGCCTGCTTGGCCAACAGCTCGACGGTGGCGCGGCCTCGGAAGAAGGCGACGGCCAAGGCCGTCTTGAACGACAAGAGCCCGGCAGCGTAGGCGGCGGCGATCTCTCCCGAGCTGTGGCCTACCACAGCCATCGGCGAGATGCCCCAGTTGTGGAGGAGCTCGACCAGGCCCAGTTGAACGGCGGTGCAGGCCGGCTGGCTGATCTCCGCCTCGTTGATCCGCGTCCCTTCGGACTTGGCCAGCTCCTCGGCGAGCGACCATGTGGCACCGAACGCTCGGAGGTGCTTCTCTGCGTCTTCCATCGCCTTCGCGAATATCGGGTACTGGGGACTAAGATCCGCGGCCATACGGGCGGATTGGGCGCCCTGACCTGTGAAGACGAAGCATGGGGCGCTCTTCTGGCCCGCGGCAACTCTGCCTCCGGTACTGGATAGCGAAGGGGAAGCAAGCTGCTCGCGAAGCTCCGAAAGGGAACCCGCAACGAGGGCCATGCGGTGAGCGAAGTGAGTTCGTCTTAGGCCGAGGGTGTAGCCCAGGTCACCCAAGTAGGAGGAGGAATCATCAACGGAAACCTTCTCGAGATGGGACGCCAGCTGGGATTGACAGCTAGAAAGGGAGGCAAGGGACTGTGCGGAGATGGGAAACAGCATTTGAGAAGGCGGAGACGTCATAAGAGACGACGACGACGACGAGGGGTTCTCATCGGCCTTATACTCCTCAATCAACACGGCCGCATTGCTCCCGCCAAAGCCGAAATTGGTGACCACTGCTCGTCTGGGCCTTGAGTCGTGAGACATCCATGGTGTGGAACGACGGACGACCTCAAGCCTGGACGAGTCAATCTTGGGATTCATCGTCTCGAACTCCGCGTTGGGAAAGATTGTGCCCAGACGGACCATCATCGTCGCCTTGATGACGGATAGCAGGCCGCTGGCGCTGTGCAAATGGCCAAAATTGGACTTCAGCGAGCCGAGGTAGACTTTCTTCCCCTCTCGATCTCTCCCGATCACATTGGCCGCGGCAGAGGCATCGATAGGGTCGCCGACGGGGGTTCCTGTGCCGTGGCCCTCGACCACATCCGTCTCGGCCGGCTTGAGGCCGACCTCTTGATGCACGCGCCAAAGCAGCTCCTCCTGAGCCACCTGCGACGGCAAGGTGATTCCTCTCGTGCGGCCGGAGTGGTTGGCCGCTGAGTTGCGGATGACGGCGTGTACGGGGTCGCCTGCCTCGATAGCTTGGTCCAACCGCTTCAGGATCAGACAGGAGGCGCCCTCTCCTCTGCCGAAGCCATTTGCGCGGCTATCGTAGGAGAAGCACTTGCCGTCGGACGACAGGGCGCCCAGGGTGTCGAGCTGCGACATGGTGTGGTGGTTGACCATCAGCGACGAGGCGCCAACAAAGGCCGTCTCGCACTCGCCAGCGCGGAGGCTTTGGCAGGCCATGTGCACCGCGTAACCGCTGCTGGAGCAGGCGGAGTCGAGAGAAATGCTCGGGCCCCTGAGGTTGAAGAAGTAAGAGAGGCGGTTAGACACCATACAGCCCGCGTTGCCAGTGATGCAGTACTTTGTCGATGTTGGGAGATCTTCAATCATCTGCTGGCCATACTCTGCCTCTTCCTGGGCTGAGAAGACACCCGTTTTGGATCCTGAAAGCCTGTCGAGGGGCAGTCCTGCATTTTCAGCAGCCTCGAATGCACATTCTAGCAGCACACCTAGACGTCGTGTCAGTCTTCATCTGCGGCTGATGCGATTCAGACGCTAGTCTCAAAACGACATCTGAGGTTCGCGGGATATGAGACGTGTGAAGGAGGCCAGGAACTTTGCTTACGGATTTGGGGGTCCATTGATACGGCCTCCTCGGCAGTGATGTTGAAAAAGGGAGCGTCAAAGGCGTAGATGTCGTCAGGTAGGAAGTAGGCTCCCTTGGCCGAGAGAGCACCCGGCTTAGCAGAGTCGCTGTAATGGAACGACTCATAGTCGAAACGGTCCTCAGGGACGCGTGAGAAGGCCGACTTGGCCTCGGACAGAAAGTCAAAGAGCCCCTTTCTCCCCACGCCAGGCGCCCTGTAGGCGACACCGATCACCGCTATCGGCACAGGTGGTGAGGTTGAAGTTGTCATGATGATGCTACTACCAGACCACACGAGAGAGAGGGATAGAAGCGGTCTAGTCTGTTGACGACGGCACACAAGATGACACGTAATTTGGAAGCATGAATTAATCAATGATGAAAGAAGGGGCCTTTGATCAGACAGACTCTTAAGAGAAAGATCAAGATCTAGTGCATCTGTCCGTCTGTGTGTCTGTGGTTTTGTTCGCCTTCCAACGAGATACTGGGTACTCTGGTTTATACGAGAAACACAGATCCGATGATGATCGGGTCGATGGACTGATAGTCGCCGCATACGCATTCAAAACTCGCACGCGAGGCGGTTCCATTTTCATCTGACTCCATTTTGGACTGAAGGAAACAACTTACATGCATCACAGGCCGGGGGTGCACCCAACAACAAGTTATTAAAGTCAATTTGACATAGGCAACCTGCTATACGAAAGTATGAAAACCGTTAGAAGCAAAATGGATATAGGTACATTGATCATACGTGACAGATGTGTCAGCTGTAACGTAAGGAACCCTTCTTGTCGCTTAGTAACAAAAGACCCTTTGCTTGCAGTCAAGTAACTATCTAGATGTAACAGAATATCGAGGAAGCATGGATCCAGTGGAGTTGACGTGCTTGCAGCCTGCGTAGGTTCCGCTGAAGATACGAACATCCTCTTGCGGATGCGGTGATCCACCGCAACATGGGACTTTGGTATTAAAGGAAGACAACCCGAACAAGAATGCGTATCCTGTTCCATCCCTGTTTAAACAGTATCGAATCAGACTTATCCGATATAGCAATAGATTTATATGTAATTTGTAGCTAGTCCAACCAACCCCAGTCAGATCGACAAGAGATTTACCCGCCCTAGTTCCCGTCCTCTGTCCATCCGGCTTCCGAGCCATGCAGCCGAGCCGCCCCTTGCAGCTTCCACTTCGAACCAGGTTGCTGGTCAAGCCGGATTGATAAGTCTTACATCGTACGACCATTGGTACAGCACTCCGCCGAGATCCCTTTACCAACAGGAGAGCTCAAGTCTAAGCGAGACCACAAGGACCATTACGGAACAGTCTTTCCAAAACGTGGCAGGCCGAGATGAAGAATGATCTTTTGTAAGAATCCCTACCTGAAGAATGATGACATGCCGGCCGTCTTTGCCGCAGAACACCGGTCAGCAAACGTCAGCGTTGCAGCAAGTCCCGCTTGATGGCGATATTTTGCTTCAAAGTCGTATAAATGATTCGTCACCCAAAGTACGACCCTAGATTTCGCAGAGGCGCCCGGGCGAGAGCGCAACCGAAGGTACCTGGCAAGCAAGTACACGATACTTGGCCGGAACGGGGTCTTCGTGTCGGTCGCCCATTGCCTTCAGACTCTTTGATTACGTTAGATGTTTTGGGGCTGTCTCCCATAAGACATGGAGATATCAACCACCTTCTGACGAGGTATCTAAACAAAAAGCAGAAGAAAAGCCAGAATCTGTCTGTTTGTGAGGAACCGACTCTGTTAATCCACTCTTTTCTTCCTGGCTTGGCCGATATGAGCATGAAAAACTCAAGCCTCCTCAGCGATCCCGCCATCCTGGCCCAGATTTGCGAGCAATGCCAGCTTTCCCCAAGAGACATCCAAGATGTCTACCCATGCACGCCGCTGCAGTCGGGCATGATGGTGGACTTATCTCTATACATCCACGTTATTGTTCACAAAATTGACGATTCCGTTGACATGGATCGGCTATGCGCTGCCATAGATCAGGTCGTAGCCTCGAACGAGATCTTGAGGACAAGAATTATCGATTGCGACGGCGCCGGCTTGCTGCAGGCCGTGGTAAAAGGGGGAGAGCCCGTCCTCAGGTCAACCGAGACAGATCTCGAACGGTTCCTGGAATGGAACAACTCGGTCAAGACCGACCTGGGCACGCCCCTGATCAGGTTCGCTCTTGTCCGCTGCAGCTCTGGAGATGGCGGAACCAGACTGGTCACCACCCTGCACCACGTCATGTTCGACTTCCACGTTATGGAGTTCCTCATGGACGACACCTGGAGCGTTTATCAGGGCATTGCGCCGCCGATACATGCACCGTTCAAGGACTTTGTTGAACACTGCGCCGCCATCAACTCCAAGGAAGCCGCCGCCTTCTGGAAAGGCCGCTTCAAGAATGGTGCATCCATTTTCCCACCGCTCCCTGCCCACCATCACCAGGTCCTCGCTAACGAGGTCTTGACCCGGGACATATCCTTCGTCAACGAGAAATCCTCGCTGGCACTGCCGTCACCTGCTCTGATGCCGGCCTATGTAGAGACCGCCTGGGCCATGACGGCCTCGGACTACACGAGCAACGACAGCGTCGCCTTCGGTTGCATATTGTCGGGACGCGGCTCAGGCCAGCCTGGCGGTGCAGAGACGACCTTCGGGCCAACCATCACCACCGTCCCCGTGCAAGTTGATCTGCGGCGGAACATGACCATTCAGCAGCTTGTCAAGGGACGGGTTGCCTCGAGGCGAGAGCTGTCAACGAGTCCCTTCTTACAGTACGGGCTCAGGAGAATCCGCAATACCAGCGGCGACGCCCAGCAAGCGTCGAGCTTCCAGAGCGTCCTCAATATCGTGCACCGCGCGCACACGACAGGACTCGGCACATCGGGCCTGAGTCTTGATGCATCGCACACCGAGGAGCCTCCCAAGCCGTACGGCCTGCTCCTTATCTGTGCCCCGGGCGAGAAGCAGATTTCGGTGAAGACGCTCTTTGACCCAGCCGTCATTGCTCGGGAGCAGGTACACAGGATACTGCGGCAATTTGAGCACCGCCTCAGACAGCTTGTCACCTCTTCCCCGTCAACGCCGCTGAAGCGGCTGCCCTGCCTCAACTTTGGCGATACGTTAGAGCTCATGGACTGGAACAGTCGAGGGTTCGCAACAGGTGCGCCTGTGGATGTGTGTCTTCACAGTCGCGTGTTCGCCAGGGCGGCGGAGCAGCCCAATGCGCTGGCTGTTAAGTCCTGGGACGGCGAAGCAACGTACGCTGAACTGGTCACCATGGTCGACAACCTCGCGCACGAGATCTTGGCTGCCCGCCAGGAAGCGGTCACTGTCGAAGAGCCAATATGCGTGATTCTCGGGAGATCCCTATCTCTGGTAGTATCTCTGCTGGCCGTCATGAGAATAGGAGGGACTTGTGTGCCCATCGATCCGAATCTCCCCGAAGGCCGCAAGGCAACCATCTTACGGCAGTGCAGGGCTCAATTGATTCTGACCTCGTCCGATTCTGTTCGTCAAGATTTCCAAGGGGCCTACATCACACACGCCGTTGTCCTCAATCGAACCAAGGATGAGACCAGGGTTCCTGGGTCCCCAGCCGACATGGATGTCAATACCTCTTCGTCGAGGGCCGCATACATCTTGTTCACTAGTGGTAGTACGGGTCAACCCAAGGGAGTTGTCCTAGAGCACCGATCACTCGCATCTTCCCTTACCGCCTGGGCGGACGTGTTGGGCTGGAGCACGAGTTCAACGGTTCTGCAGTTTTCAGCCCCGGCCTGGGACGCGTGTGCGCTCGAGATCTTCGGCTCGCTCCTCGTTGGCGCGTGTTTGTGCATCCCCTCAGATCTGGACCGGGAGTCTGGCTTGGGAGTCTACATCAGGTCCGCCCAGGTCGAGTTTGCTGTTCTGACCCCAACAGCCCTGCGCAACCTCGCGCCGGAGGACGTGCTTCCCGTTCTCCAGACGCTCGTCTCTGCCGGCGAGCCGATCACCCGAAAGGTCTTTGAGACATGGAGCGACAAGCTGCGGCTCTTCAACGCATGGGGGCCCTGCGAAGGTTCAGTCGTGGCGTCCATGGGACACCTCGCACCTGATGCTCGTTATCCCGACACGGTCGGAACGCCGGTCGGTTGCGCCGTGTGGATCGTAGACCCGGAAGACGCCAGTCGACTTCTACCCATCGGTGCCATGGGCGAGATACTCATCGACGGACCAGGCGTGGCGCGAGAATACTATCTCGCGCCGGAGCTGACCAAAAGCTCCTTCATCAAACCCCCCTCCTTTGTACCCAAACGGCAAGAAGGCCTTGACTCCTCCCATCATCTGTACCGGACCGGTGATCTGGCCCGATACAATGCGGACGGCACCATCGCCTTCGGCGGCCGACGAGACAACCAGGTCAAGGTTCGTGGCCAGCGTTTTGAGTTGGGTGAAGTTGAATCCGTCCTCGCCAGTCACCAACGTGTCTCCAAGGTTGTGGTGACCACCTGTCAGGCTCGCAACGGGTCTGCAAACAAAGAGCTCGTCGCTGTTCTGATATTCGACGACCAGCATCTTGCACGCCATGACATCGTTGCCAGTGAGTCTGGAAAGATGAATAGGATCCGCCTCGACGATAAGAGCCGCAACCAGCTGCAAGCCATCCGAGAGTTCGCCGAAGGCTGTCTTCCAACATTCATGGTGCCTACCGCATGGCTGATTGTCAGCGGCTTTCCGCTCACTCCGTCCAGGAAGGTCGACCGTGTCAAGATTCAAGCCTTTCTTGATACCGTCGACATGTCGACCGCCCGTGCCGACGCTGTCCGATCGAACCCTCAAGCAGCTTCGTCCCGGGCTGTGGAAGACGGCCACCAAGTCCTGACGCCCCCCACAACCCCAGCCGAGGTGGCTCTGCAGCTGGCGTGGTCATCCGTATTGGGGATTGACCCGTCAAAGATTGGCCTGGAAAGCTCGCTCATGCAGCTTGGAGGAGATTCCATCACAGCCATGCAAGTCGCAACGCGCTGTCGAAAGCAAGGCTTCCAGATCGCAGTGGCCGACCTGCTGCGCAAGCCCACCCTCGCGGAGGCCGCCAGGGAAGTCCAGCAGACTGCGCAAGAGACGCTCTCCACGGTTGTGCCGGTGATGGATGTGGTCGAGCAGTCTCAGCACCGCCCGTTGTCTGCCATCCAGAAGTTCCTAGTCGAGGATGACGGCCCGGCCGCGCACAACCAGTTCAACCAGGCATTCTTGCTGGACCTTCACCCGAGCACGGCGGTAGCGACGACGCCCGCTCGTATCCAAAAGGCTCTCGGCAAGCTCGTTGCGTACCATCCGATGCTGAGATGCCGCTTCTCCCATATCAAGGACGACCGGGGTAACAGCACTCTAGCTCAGTGGATTGCTCCCTATGAACAACAACAAGACGGCGAAGCTACTTGGGGTTTCCGCGTACACCGCGATGTTGAATCACAAGCCGATCTCGGGGCCATCGTATCCAGCTCTCAGTCGAGTCTCAATATCGTCCAAGGGCCTGTCTTCGCTGCCGATATCATTGTCAGTCCGCAAGGAAAGGTTTCGATACTCCTAGTCGCGCACCACCTCGTTATCGATCTGATGTCGTGGAGAATTCTGTGGGAGGATCTCGAGCTGATCTTACAGGATGATGCTTGCGTCCTGCCTCCGAGTCTTCCTTTCCCTGTCTGGTTACAAAGCCAACGCGACATGCTGAAAAGCGGCACCGCGTCTTCCTTGTCATCCTCCAAGGCATCATCGGTGTTCTCAACATCATCGCCCTCGCCAGATTCGGCATCATCGCTCTCGCGGGTCTCCTCGCCACCGCCGTCGTCGTGGCCCAAGGCTGACCGTCTTTTCTGGGAGATGGACAAGGTAACACCCAAGATGAAAAATACGCTCCGGATAAGTTACACTCTGGATCAGGAGCAGACGGCGCACATCATGGGACCGGCTTGCAACTTGCCCTTCAACACGACCCCAGTTGTTCTCCTGCTAACGGCCGTCGTCCTGTCCTTCCGACGCGTGTTTCCCGATCGAGGCACCCCTGCGGTCTACTGTGAAGGCCACGGCAGAGACAAAGGTTTCGCGAACAAATCAGTTGATACTTCACGCACCATAGGCTGGTTCACCACCCTGTTTCCCTTGTCTCTGCAGGCTATGGAAGCGGACAGTCCCGTCGACGACGCAGTCATGGCCATCAAGGACGAATACCTAGACACCTTGGAGACAGCTACAGAGCAGTTCGCATCGGAGGTACTTGGCGGGCAAACATCATTCAAGAGAAGCGATATCGAGTTGATTTTCAACTTTGCCGGTCGCCTGCAGCAATTCACACGAGACGACGCTCTCCTGAAAATTCGAACTGACGGACCCCCAGTCCACCTTGAAAATGTCACGGGAGACTCTGAGCCGGTTGGTCTTTTGAGTCTTTTTGCCTCCGTCGGGGAGAACGACGAGCTCGCGTTCACTCTGGAATACGATCGCCACATGGCCCACCAAGACCGCGTTGCTCGTTGGATACAGCAGGAGCTGGGCAACTGCTTTCGCAAGATGACATCTACACTTCCCGGAAGCCAGCGCCGCTTGACAGCCAGTGACTTACCACTTTTGAAATTGGCGTCGGGAAGTCTTGAGCATCTTCATTCCCAGTTGGCAGGTCTACACATTGCCCAGGACAATGTCGAGTCGATTTATCCTTGCACTGCGACGCAGGAGGGTATCCTACTTGCCCAAATCAGCGGTCACGACTATCACAACCGCTTCTTATCGAGGCTCACCTCGTCTGACGGCGAGATCAATCCGGATAGGATAGCAGATGCCTGGAAAGCCGTCTGCAAGAAGCACTCTATCCTGCGAACCGTCTTCACCAACGGTCTCTCTGACCAAGGCGGCTTTCAGCAAGTCGTTCTCAAGGAGCATGAGCCATCAGTTTCAATTGAGCAGATGCCGGCCGATGGTTCGACAATCGCACAGGTGTTAGCATTGCGAGAGAAGCGAGCCTTGGATCCCAAGAAGCCACCCCATCACTTAGCCCTCTTTCGCGAATCATCTTCTGTGGTGTACGCAGCCTTGGATATTGGCCATACGATAGTTGCGGCGAGAACATACCAGGACTTATGGAGGAACGTCGGGAGTGAGTACGCACGAGCAGACAGGGGAAGCCGTGCCGCTGTGACCCTGGGCAAGCCCTTCTCAGACTACGTCGTCTGGTTGCAAGGTCAGGAACAAGAGGCGCGCCAGCACTGGAAAGAGTATCTGGAAGGCGTCAAGCCATGCGTATTCCCTCCAGACCCGTCCGCTGCTTCGGACTATCGTGCCCGAGGGCCTATTGTCCCCTTCAACGATGCTCGTCGGTTAAATGGCTTCTGCCAAGGCCAGGGCATCACAAGCGCCATGTTCATGCAGGCTGCGTGGGCCCTAGTGCTGTGGAAGCACACTGGCAACTCGACGGTTTGCTTTGGAGCCTCTCGATCTGACCAAGAGGTACTGGCAGGCGTCGATGACACAGCAGAGCTCCTAGGGCCCTGCATCTCCATGCTGCCTTGCAAGTTTTCCCTCGACAATCCCGCAGCAATGACTGCGATGGATGTGCTCCAGGCAGCTAAAAACGCCGCCTACAGTGCAATGGGTTATTCGGGCTGCTATCTGGCAGAGCTGCACGATGACCTGGGCCTCAGAGACTCGCCCCTTTTCGACACGGCCATGACCGTCCAGCGTGCCTGGCCAGCAGACCTGGGCGGCGACGGCGGTCATCTGGCAGTTGAGACGATGGATGGCGAAGATCCGACCGAGTTCTCCATCGTCGTTGGAGTTTCTTACTCGGACAGTGGACTCATGATTCGACTGGCACACGAACGTGCCCACGTTTCCGACCAGCTGGTCGAGCGCATCGCGGAGACCTTTGCGAGGGTCATCGAGTACATGATCCGAACACCGCATGAACCCCTGGTTCATCTTGACGAGCATTCCTCTTTGCCAGCAGGGTCCCTACATCTCCTGAAGCAATGGAATGGAGAACCCCCAGCCGCGGCAGCGTATGCAAATGTCGTCAGCGCCTTCCGGGCCATGGCTTGCTCGCAAGGATCTGCCCCCGCTGTCTGCTCATGGGACGGTGATCTGACTTACAGCGAGCTGGATCGTCTATCCGATCGCCTGGCGTACAAACTTCGGATCGAGCACGGCGTCCGAAGCCAGAGCGTGGTTGCCTTCTGCTGCATCAAAGCAACGAGCGCCGTCATCATTATGCTGGCCGTGTGGAAAGCTGGCGGCGCCTTCTTGGCGTTGGATATCAACCACCCACCGGAACGTCGAACGGCCATCTTGAGAGAGGCGGAAGCCACTTTGATTCTTGTCAACGCACCCGAACGTGTCGCTACAATGAAAAGCTGCTTTCCCGGCGGCGCCGTTGACCTCGTAGATTTGACGGCCCTCGAAAGTTTCACACCAGACGATTCCGCCATCCTCGATGAGTTGAGCTCCTTCACGATCGATCCACATCACGCCGGCTATCTCGTGTACACATCTGGAAGCACGGGGCGACCCAAAGGAATTGTGCTCGAACACAAAGGCATCGCTATAACCGCCCAGGAGATACCGCGCATCATGGGTGTCACGCCACAAAGCCGCATTCTGCAGCTGTCCAACTTGGTCTTCGACTTCGGTCTCCTGGACATCATAATGGCCTTGTACAACGGCGCCTGTGTGTGCATGCCGTCCGACGCGGAAGCGTCCGGTGACATTGCCGGTGCGATACGACGCACCGGTGCCAACTATGTGGAATGCACGCCGACGTATGCCACCTTGTTCAGCCCGCAAGACGCACCGAGTGTGCAGGCGGTCGTCCTGGGCGGCGAGGCTCTCAGACAGGAGAACCTGGACACCTGGGCCTGTCACGCTCGCGTCATGGACGTGTACGGCCCGGCCGAAGTGGGCATCTCGAGTGGCAGACCAGTTGCCGTCAGCGACAGCGGCGCCATCATCCAGGACATTGGTGCTCCCGTTGGCTGTCGATACTGGGTTGTCAACCCGGAAGATCACGATGAGCTGGTCCCAGTGGGAACCACCGGCGAGCTCCTCATCGAAGGACCCATCGTCGCGCGAGGCTACGTGAACAGCCCCCAGGCAATGGCTGCTTCCTTCATCGACGCGCCTGCGTGGACGCGGCATCCCGAGCTTGCGCACATGGGACTCGGTCAGCACCGCTTCTACAGAACGGGCGATCTCGTCACGCAGAAAGGGGCAGAGTCATTTGTCTACGAGGGCCGAAAAGATACCCAAGTCAAGATCAGAGGTCAGAGGATCGAGATGGGCGAAATCGAATACCACCTCAACCGACAGACGACGGGAGATACGAAATGGGTCGTCGACGCCTTTCTCGAAGGCCCAGGCCAAGAGAAAACTTTGGCTGCATTTTGTCAAGTGTCGAGCAAGGATGCCGCAACCCTTCCAGCCTCAGGGCTCGGCGACAACGTCCTCTTAGCCATGCCAAAGGCGGCCGAGACAGCCGCAGCAGCCCTTCGACAAGTGCTGCCGTCGTACATGGTGCCAGAAATCTTCATTCCTTTGCGGAAATTACCCGTCGTTGGGCCGATGAAGACGGATCGCAAAGCTCTGCGCGCGATGGCCAGTGGCTTCTCCACGTCCGACAAACTGTCTTACCGTCTTGACGGACGGCAGCAGGGCACCAATGGCCTCGTCCAGCCGAACGCTTCTTCTGGCGGCGAGCTGACAGATCTCGAGTTGTTGCTGCAGCGCACGTGGGCTGCTTTGCTCGGCGTTCCGCCTCAGTCAATCCGGCCCCAAGATGACTTCTTCGTCCTCGGAGGCAACTCCATCCGGGCCATGCGGCTTGTTACGGCCTTGAGAAAGTCAAGGCACCGTCTCGGCGTCGTTGATGTCTTCAAGCACCCGACCTTAGCAGAGATGGCGGTGAAGATTGGCCAGCTTGCAGGTGACCGCAAGGGTGGTGTCTCCAAAAAGTCCGCCTCTGTGCCGCCGCGTGATTTTCCACACCTCAGCATCCTGGCTAAGACAAGGACGTGGTTGGACTCATCGAATATCGAGGGTGTCTCTTCGGCAACGGACCTTCAGGCGCTCATGCTCGCCACAGAGCATGTTCCTGACTGCGGTACTATGGTTGCAACTGTGACCCTTGAACCTCTCGCCGTGCCCGAGCAGCAGAGCCTGGATCTTGCTAGGCTGCGAGAAGCTTGCGAGCAGGTTATCCGTCACCACGGTATCCTGAGAACAGTCTTCATCCAGAATAAGCAGTCCCTGTTGCAGGTGACGCTGCGGAACCCGTCGGTGGAGCAGATTCACGTGCTACGTGCAGGTGAGACGAGCCAGCACCGAGTCTCGGTATCGTCGGATATGCTTGATATCCTGCCTCAATTCGACCTGCACAGCGACGACAGCGGGTTACTCTGCACGCGCCTCAAGCTGACCTTCCATCATGCTCACTACGACGCCGTCTCTCTCGGTCACCTTTTGGGAGATCTGAAAACTGCCTATGCCGGAACGGCCATCGTAACGAGGCATCCAAGCTTCCATGAGTGGTCGTCGTACGTTGCCAAGGCTGATGAAGCAGCCGGGCAAGGTTTCTGGAGAAAGTTGTTGAATGGTTCCATGTCTCACCCCCTGGCACCTAGCGGCAGCACAAGGCAACACCAACTTGTGTCAGATGCACAGCAGAAGCAGCATCTTGCATCGTTCAAGGTGCCGACGGCGAATCTTACAAGGCCCAACGGAACTCCCGCGACGGTCTTGAAGGCCGCGTGGTCCTGTGTTCTCTCTCAGGTGCTCGAAAGCCCTGACATCGTCTTCGGCTTCGTGAGTGCTAACCGTTTCTCCGGCACATTTCCTCGCGGTAGCTCGGAGCAGGTGGCCGGGCCGTGTATCAATCTGGTGCCCATGCGAGCTTCCATGGGCGATGGCACCAAGACCATGACGTCTCTCGTCACGGAGCTACAAGATCAGTACAACCAAACCCTCCCGTATCAACATGTGGGGTTCCGTTCTATCGTAAAGCACTGCACGCAATGGCCGACGAGCCGGTTCAACTCGGCTATCCTATTCCAAAACCACGAGTCCATGGACGACAGCATCAGGCTGGGAGATACCGAGTGCGCGATTGTCGGGGTCGGGCAAGGCGCAGACTCAGCTGACGTCTGGATCTCAGCGGTCCCGGGGACGGATCAGACGCTCAGCATAGAGTTGAGATTTTCGCCGGTGAAGGTGCCGGTGGAGCTGTGCCGATGGATTTCTAGTTGCTTCGAGAGTCTGCTCAACACTCTATCAGGGTCGTGGGAAAGGAGAATAGTTGACGTCCATGAGGAGCTTTTGCGTGCGGCCGGACCAAACCCGTTCTCTCCTGTTCGGTATGAGAGAGACACAGCCAGGGCAGTGGGAGCCGATCCGGTGGATGTTGTCGATAGAGTGCTTCAGGCAAAGCATTTTGAGTATCTATGATAGGTCTCATACAAGGATTGCTCGGCGGGGTCGGGGTGCCGCAAGGATAATGAAGCATCCGCGACACTTGGTCCTAGACTCCTGTTCTTACAACGGATCGTGTCAAAGTAAGGAGTTGGGGGCATTTACCCTCATCAAGATCACGCAGACTAAGTTGAGACTTCATCCAGATTTCATTTCCTTCATTATAATTCCACCACTTGTAAATAATTTACTATTAAGGTACATGAGGCAAAAAGATTAAACAATCATCAACCACTCAACAGCTATGGGAATACATTGGAAGGTAATAGAACAAGTATGTAATTTCATGCGTCCTTATTTGATGATGCAAGCATAGGTAGCCTTCGTGACCTACATTCTGAAAACCAAAAGAAAGCAATAATGTACAATGGGACACTTAATTGGGCTATTTAACACACCGTTGTCTTTAGAATCTGCAGCGGGCTGGTTGCTACTAGTAGAAGCCTAGTTGGAGGAGATCGAATATTGTGGTGTTAGGTGGACTGATGACCTATTTGATATGAAATGCCCCGCGTAAGTGATTACGCGCACTTCGCATGGATTTGAAGAAACAAGCGAGCGTTTTAGGGAGGACCGCATAGTGTAACAATCGCATGGTGGTCAGCCACGGTAAGAATACGAGCGCTGCCAAGATGCTTCAATCCAATAATAGGCGAGAGTATCGGCTGAGAAACAGCGGGCGTATTGCAATGACGCGTCGCAACTCCCAATCAAATATGGCTGCCTAAGAGCAACTGGCGACATAACATGGCCGCGAATGTAAAACATCCTTTGCTCTTTTTTTCCCATCTCACATCCCACACCCTGAAGACAACACATTCCTACGTAACACAGGCAGCTAGATCTCTGCAGTGGTTATTCTTTTACTACTTCTTAAGATCTCTCGCGTTGCAGTGTGGACGAAAATGAGCACTGTCGAAGATCAACGTCGAGCAATGGCTCAAGCCGAGGCAGCCGGTCTCGAGCTCCTCGGCCCTTGTCCGCCTCATCTAGGCGAGGCTTTGATCGACATCCCACTGCCAGATGGACAAGTGAACCGCACCAAAATCGTTTGGCCAAAGCCCATCGAAGGCCAGTCTTTGCCTCTGCAAGCTTCGCTTGTCGTATACTTTCACGGGGGCGGTTTCGCCGTCGGCAGCCCAGACATCGTCCTCGCACCCGCCCGAGGCTTCGCATCGATGTTTCCAACTGTCGTCGCCTGCCCGTCCCTCAATCAACTCCCTGAGCAGCCATTCCCCGCTCCCGTCCAAATTGCCTGGGAGGTCTGCGCTTGGCTTTCGGAAGCTAAGCACTTGAACGGCGGAGTACTGGAAGCCGAAGATGTCAAAGTTGACCTCCATCGCGGGTTTATCATTGGCGGCCTCAGCGCGGGCGGCGGTGCCGCAGCGAGTATCGGTGGGATATCGGCGGCGATCGCGGCCGGGTCGGATGGCTTCGATGGGCTCAGCCCCTTGAGAAGTCCCATCACGGGGATCTTCTCGGGCACCCCGATGCTCGCCACCGAGACGATGCTGCCGCCGCGTTTTAAAGAGATGTTCAGGTCCCGGGAGGAGAACGGCGACGGTAACGGCCAGACGAGTGCGATGGTCCGAGAACTGGAGGAGCTCGTCGGCACTGCCGTCAACACGCCGTGGTTCTCGCCCATACACCTGGACTCATCCAACCCGGAAATTGCCAAGAACCATCCGCCGAAGGTCTTCACCTACTACACGCTACTTGATCCCTTCCGCGACGACTGCCTGATCTACAACAAATGGCTTTCGGAATTGCCAGGTGTCGAGTCTCGAACTTCGGCGGTTGAGAATGAGAGCCATACAGCGTGGGTGTCGCTGCCGAGGCCAGAGTGTCATAGTCGGAGGATTAAGGAGGTAACGCTCGACGGTATTTCCTGGCTGCTCGATATCGATTGGGACAGGGAGAGATCCGATTTGCCTACTTGAATCATTCTTCTACTCACTGTAGTTATTGAGTCAGGGCTATGAGTTAATCCTGCTTGTAGAGGTGGGAAGATTTGCTGTCAGTTTGGGAGCTTGTCTCAAAACACCCAAACATTGTCGGGTTTAAATACTCAGGCAGTAGGCGAAAAAATAGAATTAAGCTTGACTCTGCCGCATCAAGTGATGACATAGGTTTACCTACTTGGTGATGAGCGTTAGGCGGGGGCTACACAACGACAGCGGATGACTCATAATGAGCAATTTCAGAATACAAACAAGTGATTTGACAGCGTGACTGCAAAGACCTCATATAATTATTAAATCGTGCCGCTGTATAAATTGCATGCAGTTAGAGAAATGATTAGGGATGTGCTTCTTCAAGATATTTTCTGCCCTTTATTGACGCGCCCATCATGACCACCTCCGTCGTCTCTGTCGTCGAGCTATACAACCCCGAGGCCGAGTCAAAACTTGGATCTCGGATGCATCTCGGACTTATCGACCACATGGTCTTTCCCACCGTCCCGACAAACGTAGTTTTCGTCTACGAACGGCCCAAAAGCAGCCCCTTGGAGAGCTTCATGACAGCGCTAGCGCTACAACTTTCACTCACGTCTTCTCACGCACTATCCCCACCTCACCGGTCGGTTTCAACTCAACAAAAGCTCCAACACATTCGAGATTGGAAACTTCTCAAAAGGTGTCGTCTTCCTGCAGGCAAAGTGCGATGCGATCCTGAGCGACATCGCTGCGCAGAGCAGATCGGGTCGCATGATCGTTGAGAACCTGCCGGGCTCTGGCAACGCTTTGATGCCGCCGTTCGAGGTCACGATTGAAGGCATCTGCAGGGACCCAATCCTCGCAGTCCAACATACCCGCTTTGCGTGCGGTGGAGTGGCTTTGGGGATCCGCCTACACCATATGGTTTACGATGCAGGCGGCTTCTTCCAATTTGTGCGAGACTGGGCGACAATTCACCGATCCTCGCCGCTGCCATCGCCACCGGATCTCAATTACTACCTATCAGCGCCCGATGCCATGTCTGTGGAAGAAAAGCGTGCCGCTCTCGATGGCAACCCCTTGTTCTGGTACGCGGAAGATCAGGAGCCCGAGCCGGTTCCGGTCGACGCGCCGAGTGCTATTCCGGCAGATGGGGGCCCTATTGTCGGTGACACCTTGCACTTCTCCAGTGAACACCTTACATTGCTCAAGAAAAAGGCAACGAATCCCTCTGGGCAGGGCTGGGTCTCCGCCTTTGAGTCAGTGTCAGCGTATCTCTGCCAGACAATCTACAAAGCTCGTCTCCGTCTGCTCGAAGCGCAGGGCGTGTCGTCGTCATCAGCCGCTTCTCAGTTACGGCAGGGCTTTTGGGGTTCAATCGATACTCGTGATTCTTCGAGGCTCGGTCTGGGGTCTCGATACTTTGGCAATGCGTCGCTCTCCATCCTCACCCGCATCGATCATTCCATACTTGCGGACGGCGAGCTCTGGCAGGTCGCCGAAGTAATCCACAAGCTGGTACGCTCGATGAGTCAAGCGAACATGGAAAGGATCACGAAGTGGTTTGCGGCGCAGCCAGACAAGAGCCGCCTCAAGATGGACTTCGATTTCGGCACTGGCAATTTTGTTGTGAGCCAGTGGTCCAAACACGAGATGTATTCCGGGTTGGACTTTGAGACAGACGTTGATGGAGCCCCTGTCGTTCCGGCTCTCGTTGCCCCTCCTTTCACGGAGGTGTCTTTGATGGATGGGTTGGCGCTGATGGTATCATCTCCGCCCGAAGAGGCTCGTGAGAGTAACGAAGATGGGGCTTCTTCTACATCTGCGGTCCCCCGAGCCATTGATGCAATCTTTTCAGTATCTGAGCTGGTTTGGAAACTTTTGATCGAAGAGGAGACATTTCAAAGATTTGTGTGCTAGAGAAATCGTATCCTGCTGAGCTTAACTCGGCTGAATCTGCACCTTCGAGAAGGGATCAAATCATTCATGTATCCATATCGACCTAGCGCTCTACATACAAATTTGGTATACAACTTCATCACTTCCCTTAGCAGTCGGCGATTTGGTTAACTTTACCCTGGTTATCCGTGCAGCCCTTGTCGTATCTCGTCTTGTACTCTGGCTGGGAAATACAGCACTGTTCTCTCGTTAGGAATTGATCGGCCTCAAGAAAGAAAGAGAATGTTATCAAAAACTTACAACTCCGTTTTGACCCGGCAAAGGTGTTCCGAAGGCGTCATTGCAGAGATTGTTTGATGGGTTGATTTGGCCGTTGGGCATGATGCAAGTGTAGCCTTTGTACACACCGGCAAGGACAATGCTACAGATCAACCAACAAGTTAGCAACTTCTGCAGATAATCATCGTAAGGGGCTCGAAAGCAAAACTTACGCAGTTTGCGCCAGAGCAACGGCAATCAGAGTTGACTTCATGGTGTGGACTGGTAATGATCGAATACAAATTCAGAAGCGAGTGGTTTACCATAGAGCCAGTCAGAATGTTGGATCTCTGAGAGGTTCGTCCGAAGCACATACGAACGGCAGCGGACGGGATTTGTACTCCGTCGTCGGATTTTGTATCCCGTGCAGGAGACTCTTACGAGTCATACTGTCGGGCAGCGTGTTTGTGGCTGATGACCGAGATTATTTCCTAATGTGATGAAAAGAGGATATTCTCAAAATAAGGTTCTCTCGACAATCTATGCGAGGGGGCGGTCGCTCCGGTCTCAAGTCCCTTCTGATGCGCCAGTTAAGCGGGTGATTAACGGGATCGGCGCGCATTTCGGCACCCCGACTGAGTCCGGGTTACTCCGCTGGAGCGGCCCCTTCGCGATAGTCCAGGCTCTGCTGGGACGAAGCAGGGTCTCCGTCGACTGCGGAGCTTTGTTCCAAGTTTTACTCCCTTCCTTCTTCCGGTGAATAGGCGCAAGGCCAATACGACGTATTGAAGATGTGCCTTGGCTGTCAAGGTCGCGTCCAAAAATAGCTGTTTGGCAAAGGCAAAGGTCAGTTTTGCCCTCACATGTGCTGCGATTTGCTGGATAACAGATGTCTGCTCTAAATGATAAAAGCAACCTACACCGCAGTCTTGCCAAGTTGAAGCTAAAAAACCTCGGCGTAAGCTGAGCACTAGCTCTTGTATGGCTCCGACAACTCAGGGGGCGACGTGGAAAAAAGCAACGGCACCAGGCCATCGCAAAGCTGCGTATCCATGTCGCACTTGCGGGCGGTATTGCCTCGAATGTGACATCTAACTTAAGTCACATAAATCCTTTTTAAAGCATCAAACCAATACTGCGATACCAGGCCAAAATAAAAACACAGTATCAGGTCTTTGCGAGCCAAGCAAACCAGGGCCGATACATCACTCACACAGACATTCAGCAGTTAATCCAGAGCCTCGAGTGGGCCGCAAGTCTTCGCGCGATACCAGCTCCACAGGTGTTTCTTACCCACCATACCATGGTAGAAATAAGTCTGGAAAGCACGGGCAATTCTTCGACCCCTAACTTCTACGATCGATCTACTGGACGGCGATCGGGGGCATACGACATCGATTTCATTCTCGAACGCGAATCTGCATTTTGAGAACCGAAAAAAGTCATTATAAGCGACGCTCCATTCGCTGAAGCTCAATGCTGTAATTGTGAGATTTGAGGTTTTGGGATAAGCAGGAGTCGTCAGTACACGCACCCATGGAACACTTCAATCACATTTTTTGATTGTTGGACTGCCCACAGCGAGTCTGGTCATGTGTACTTTACAGCAACTCGTTTAGGCCTGATAAGAAGACTGGATCCAGGGATAAGGACTCTTTAGACGAATATGTTGATGGAGTTTCGTGGCCCACCCGAAAACGGATATTCAGTAAGAATGGAAATCAAGTAATAGCACTTCAGCCGGTGCTTCTTCCGGTGAGACGAACGCAGTATACGTAAGGTATCCAGGGGACTGGAATAATTGCCCAAGCTGACTCTGGTGGCAGCCGCCGTGCGAGAGCATCTGAGGTGGGCCAGACGTGTACATCATCATTCTCTAAACAATATAAGTATCTTTCTTTATTTGTATTGAAGCATAGGGTACCTTAAGTAGAAGCTCACTACCTGAATTTAGCCCCCACCTCTTGAGTGAGTCAAGGTGGGAACAGTTCAATGCAGGCGAGTGCATCCACTTCCACACCTTTGTCAGCACCCACCTCATGCCTTGTCGTTGTTATCTCTTGTAATCTAGAAGCCCACTGCTCTCGCCTTTTGAGTCTTGGGTTAGTTCTTGCCTTCACAGTGCTGCAAGCAAGATAGACAAAGTAAGCACAGCTGAATCAACCCAGAAGGCGATTGCAGTATTGCAATTTTAACAGCATCCAGCTTAAGAACATTATTAAAGACACGCTGACCCAATCCATTATATATAAGCAATTATGTCAACCTGGGTACTTTCTCTTCTCTACTCATTGTTTCGTTGGGAAATCTCATTTGAAGACTCAATGACTTGATGCTCTCGCCTTTTTGGTCCTGGATAAGCTCTCGCCATGTGAGCAAGGTAGAAAAAGTGGTCACAAGTCAATGAAGGCGAGTGCACCCGCTTTGTAAGTTTGAGAGCACCCGCTTCAAACAGAAGCAGACACACACACTAGGTCAATTACTGTACAGCACCTGTTTTTTTATCTTGCTTCCACCTCTTTTCCAATTCTTTTCGAGACCACAATCTCTCTCCCCAACTTCATTCCATCACCAAGAGCCAATTCGATCAACTATTCAACTTCAAGACGTCTGAGTCGCCGCAAACAGATCTCCGCAACAGGTCGCTAAACCGGTTTCGGAGCTTCAGCCACTCCGGGAACCGCGGGGCACCCCTGTAGCGGAATTTCTGGAACCCTTCAGACGCAGCTGAATAAGCTACAGATACAGGCAGCCGGAAGCAACGTCGACTTGGCCACAGCCACCAGCCACGTCAGGTACACGACCGCCTGGCCCAGCGAACGTGGTACATGTACCCGTACCCCCACACCTGGACCGACTTCCCTTCATCATCATCACCGTTGACCTTCAACAACACATTAGAAGAGATCGCCGCGACTACAGCTTCAAGATGTCGGGCGAATCTCCCGAGGCGCGGGAGAAGAGGCTCGTGGGGACCGTCCAGATCCGGATCCTCGAGGCCTCGAACAAGGAAGACAAGCTCAACGACATTCTGAAGAAGTACCTGTGCGCCCTGCTGCTCAAGGCGACCAGCGACCATGCGTCGGTTCGCAATGAGGTGAGAGAACCCCCTGGCTTTGATGGGCTTAATTGATTCTCATGCTCGCCGCAGGTTATCCAGTTTGCTGGAAAGTTGAAGACGCTCATCATGCATCCGAGGTATGCCGGTCGTCCCCTTGCGGTTCTGCCGGTTTGATTGAGATCTGGCCAGACTGACGGTGGCGACAGCATCATTTTGCCAGTTGAGGCTCTGGTCGACCAGTACAAGAAAGCCACATCACCCATCCTGCGCGTCTTGGACATGTCGTTCATCCAGCACAGCATTGGCCGTATGGAAGACTACGACCGCCGCGCCCTCATCAGCAAAGTCGCCGAGGGCATCTCATCACCGTCGCCGACTCAAGCATCCATGTTCAACGTTCTCCTCAAGATTCTCCCCGACATCCAAGTTCCATCACGCGGTAGCGAGGAGGACATGGCGTTCCGCGAGGCTAGCGGCCTGACCGACGATGCGGACGCCGCGTTCATCGCCAAATGGCTCGGCAAGGTGCTCCTCCTTAGAATCCCTGGAGACTCAAGTCCCAGCCGCCAGGACTTTGAGAGGATAAACCCTGCACTCGCCCCGGAGGATCTGGACTTTCTCAAGCCTGAGCAGCGCGACACGGCAGCGGCGTTCCAGAAGATGCAGGACCTGCGCCGCAAGATTGCGCAGCTGCTGGCGAGTGGAGCGTTCAAAGATGAGGAGAGGCTTTTGCCCGCTCTGTCTGCTGCTGCGAGCCCGGACTACCAGGTCTCACAGGTTGGAGAGGACATTCTGAAGAGAATGACGATCGACTTCGAGAAGAAGGAGATTGTCGAGGAGCTTTACAACTCTCACGCCAGACTTCCAGCGCCGCACCGCATTAGAATCCTCGGTCTGCTGTCCAGGTCCACGCTTGCGACGACAATGCACGACCGCATCCACGCCGTTGTCACCCTGGACTTCGGCACCGAGACTACCTCCAACACCCCTGCCCATCTCCAAGCTGCCAGCGGCCTCGAGCGAAACAAGCTCCACAAGGCCCTTTTCCACTTCATCAACTGGACAGCAACGAGGGGCCCGACCCAAGGACCGTTCACGATTGGCTCCAAGCTCATCGACATGATGCGCGGATACGTCGAGGACCAAGGTTGGCCCTCCCCGCGCACCTTGTCTGCAGACGAAGAGGTTCTTCGAGCCATGGCCTACGATCTCCTGGGGTCTCTGGGAATGGGAAGCCCTGGGTCAGCACAGGATAAGTTGCACCTCGTCGGCTGGCTCTTCCGCTCGCTCTCAGAGGATCCCACGAACGAGACGGTTGTTAACATCGAGGGCTCGCTTTCGGGACTGACAAGGAGCTTCGACTCCAAGATCGTCAGCGGCGACGGACGCGGCAGCGGAAACGTGAGCCTCATCTCCCTGCTGCTGCACTACATGAACCTGTCCGAAGACGCTCCCGCGGTGCGTAGCGCGCGCTTTTCGGCCGTTAAGTGGGCGAATCAGACCATTGCGTCGTGGGACGAGAGGGGACGATGGATTGACATTCTCGCCATCGCTGGACGCAGGGGCGAGAGGACAGAAGTTGTCGAGGAGGGCCGTAAGGGCCTGGACCCGTGGACGTACCGGGACGGCGAGGACCACAAGATGCCGGACTGGATCAAGCTGATGGTCTACTTCTTCTGCGAAAAGATCTCGGACGACTTTACCAGCGACGACTTCACTAGCGCGACGAAGAAGTACAACTTGGAGTTTGAGGACGAGGCGACGATTCAGAACTTTGAAGGCGAGAAGATCTCGGCGTACCCCGTAGCCGTGGAGTACGTCAAGAGGGCCCTGTTTGTCGCCGCGCTCCCCGATTTCCCGCTCGTCCCCGGATGGGCGGAGCAGCTCGACACCCAAGTCCGGAACGACATCAAGACCCGCGCCAAAATCCGCGCTTACCTGCGCTCAATTGACGAAGAGCACGTCGCGCTGCTGATCAAGGTCTGTTTCGACGGCGTCCGCTTTAGAAACAAGGAGGGCGCCAACCCCGTCATCGAAAGCTGTCTACGCTCTCTCGTCGACATCGCCTCGCTTTCCCCCTCAGGCGCCATCAACCACATTGCAGGCAACGCACACCTGCTGCAAGCATGCACGAGAAACAACAACCGTCACATTCGCTTCCTCGCAGCTCAGGCGTGTGGCATCCTGGTTCCTCATCCTCTTAACAAAGCGGATCTGGACATCCCCGATGCGACAGCCGCCAAGCAGGTCAGGAACCAGCACATCCAGGAGTTCCTGCATAACCTGAAGGCCACGACTTATGCATGGGAGAATTCGGTGGGCTCATATGCCAACGCGGTGGAGGGCTCCATACAGGCATTCGGGCACATCTTCTCCAGGGCCGTGTACTACGGTCTGCCCATCCCGGCTGATACGCATTTGCCGTCGAAGCTGCTCATGGACAAGAGCTCCCACCGCCCGTCGCTCGAAGACGCGATCCTCGACTGCTACGCTGAGCTCTGGACCGCCGGCCTCTCGCAGTATATCCCAGACAATGTTAACAACCTCACAGCTGATTACGTGATTGAGAGGCTCGGGGAGAAGGCAGCCGCCGGAAGCGACAAGGCCATCTTCGCTCTGGGTCGGCTTGCGCTTGCATTCAATGAGCCCAATGAAGACGCAACGCCCGAGGACGGCCTGCTGTACCCATCGAGCAAGACTTCCGGTATCGACAATGTCCTCCGCGTGCTCTTCGGTCTTCACACAAGACGCGAGACAGAGATCCAGTTCACCGTCGGCGAGGCCATCACCGCCGCCATTGCGTGCTGGGACTCGGACTTTGTCAAACTCACCCTCAACGTCGATGCCCCTGCCGGATCCTGGAAGAAGGAGAAGCGCAGCGTCAGAGTCACCGCCGTCCTCGACAAGCTGTTCAAAGACTGCAAGACGACGAAGCCCTCTCTTCTCAAGGCGTCCGGAATCTGGCTTTTCTGCGTGGTCCAGTACTGCGGCCACCTGACCGAGGTTCAGTCTCGTTTGAGAGAGGCCCAGGTCGCCTTCATGCGGCTCCTCAGCGCGAGAGACGAGCTGGTGCAGGAGACTGCCTCGCGCGGTCTGGCGCTGGTATACGAGAAGGGCGACGAGGAGCTGAAGCAGGATCTGACGAGGGACTTGGTTTCCGCCTTCACCGGCAACAGCACGCAGATCAAGGTCGAGGAGGAGACAGAGCTCTTTGAGCCTGGTGCTTTACCCACAGGCGAGGGCAAGTCTGTCACCTCATACAAGGATATCGTCAGCCTTGCAAACGAGGTCGGCGACCAGAGCCTGGTGTACAAGTTCATGTCACTCGCTACCAACGCGGCGACCTGGTCAACGCGCTCCGCATTTGGCAGATTTGGCCTGAGCAACATTCTCTCCGAGTCAGAGGTCGACCCGAAGCTGTATCCCAAGCTCTTCCGCTACCGGTTCGACCCGAACTCCAATGTCCAGCGGTCCATGGACGACATCTGGAAGGCTCTCGTCAAGAATCCGAACGAGACGATCAGCACCCACTTCGACGCCATCATGCAGGACCTGTTGAAGAACGTCCTTGGAAAGGAGTGGCGCGTCCGGCAGGCGAGCTGCGGCGCCATTTCCGACCTCATCTCGGGGCAGCCGTTCCACAAATACGAGCAGTACTACGCCGAGATCTGGACTGCTGCGCTCAAGGTTCTCGACGACGTCAAGGGCTCCGTGCGTGAGGCGGCGCTGAAGCTGTGCATGGGCCTGACCAACACCATCGTACGACAGCTCGAGGAAGGCGGATCATCGTCTTCGGCACAGGCAATGTTAAAGCAAGCGCTGCGCTTCCTCCTCTCCCCCAGCGGCCTCGAGAGCGGCGTCGACGAGGTCAAGATGTTCTCGCTCAAGACCATCATCGACATCACAAAGAAGGGCGGTCCTAACCTGAAGCCATTCATCGTCGACTTCATCCCCCCTCTGCTCGGTCTCCACAGCACCATCGAGCCGGAGCAGATCAACTACGCCTACCAGAAGGTCAGCGAGGACTCCAGGGACCAGCTCGACAAGCTGCGCGCCAGATGGGTCAACCAGTCCCCCATCTCCGAGGCCATCGACAACTGCCTTCGCCAGCTGGACGCGGAGGGCATGAAGCAGCTTGCGCCCAAGCTTGAAGAGATCATCAAGACGGCCATCGGCATGCCGACCAAGATTGCCTGCGCCCGACTCATTGGCGACCTGGTCATGCGCCACGCCGTCGACTTCAAGCCCGTCTCGTCCAAGTTCATGCAGCTTATGGAGAAACAGGCCCTAGACCGGAACGACGAGGTCAGCAAGGGCTACGCGCGCGCCGTGGGATATCTTATGCGCATCGTCCCCGACGCATCAAAGGAGCGGCTTGTTGATAAGTTCGTCGAGCTGTACTTTGGCAGCGAGGACGAGGCTCGTCGCGCCAAGGTCGCTGATGTGGTTCTTGGTGTCTCGAAGCTCGCTCCCGACCACTTCAACAGGCTCGCGGCCAAGTTCATCCCGTTCACGTATATGGGCCTGCACGACACGGACGACTACACGCGCAAGTGCTTCGACGAAGTCTGGAGCCAGCACGGATGCAGCTCCCGCACCGTTGCGCGCTACGTCCCCGAGATTGTCGGCTTCGTCAAGAGGGGCCTCGAGGCGCCTCGTTGGAATCTGCAGCATACTGCATCGTTCACGATTGCGGCGATGGTCAAGGCGGTCGTCAACTCAAGCGACGCCACGGGCCAGATTTCCGAGGCGAACTTGAAGGTCATCTGGCCCATCTTCGACAAGGCGCTCGCGGTGAAGACGTTCCCCGGCAAGGAGAAGCTGCTGGAGTCGTACCCGCAGTTTGTCGGCAAGGGGCAGAGCCTTTGGAAGAACGACCCCGCCGTGGCGGCGCAGCAGTTGAAGGTTGCTGTGCGGGAGGCGAAGCGCAATAACGAGGACTACCGGCCGCACGCGTTTAAGGCCCTGTGGAAGTTTGCCGAGCAGCGAGAGGACCGGGATATGCTTGAGGAAATTCCAGGCATCGTCAGCGGCGTCCTGGATGACATGCTCGACGAGGATAGGATGGACGTCGACGGATCAGGGGACAAGCTCCGCAAGGCTGCTGTCAATGGTGTCGAGGCCATCGCCAGGGGCTATAACCGGCCTCAGATGAAGGAGGACCCCGGCGCTGTGGTCAAGAAGGTGTTTGAGCTGCTGAAGCCGTACCTTGCGAGCGACAAGTTTGCAGCCATCAAGCGGGAGGTGTGGTACGAGTGCGTCAGGGACCTGATGAAGGCGGCTCCCAAGCCGCAGGCTGCTACAGGCGATAAGGCGACTGCTCAGGCGTATCTGCAGAGTCTTGACCTTGAACAGTTTGACAACGGCACGGAGTCGCAGCGGACGATGAGGGTTCTGGCTCTGGGACAAGTATTCGAGGCGATGCAGCGGGGTGTGTTTGGGCCGATTACGGCGGACGATAGGAAGGAGTACAAGGAGGCGGTGAAGAAGATGCTGGAGGGTGAGAGGTCGTTGGAGGTGCAGAAGCATCTCAAGGAGATTCTCGCGGAGCTTGAGAAGTAAAGTTGGCGTACGTCAAGCTTGAGAAGTAGAGGCTGAGATAGCTGACGGGGATGACGAAAGATGACAGGCGAGACCACGGTGATCTGTATAGAACTGGAAACCAAGGGGCAAGATACCCTTTGCTTGAGCTTTAGGAATTGAAATGGCTTTTTGAAATACTATTGCTGCTACCTAGGTAAGGGATCGTGATGGCTTCAAGGTGGCTTAGTACTTCCAGGAGCACCAGCCACAGCATGAGGACCCTTGCGGCCGGTCCCGTGTGGCTAGGGAGCGGGATTATGTCACCGCGAAAACATTCCGCCATTCTCCCGGGCCGCTGCAGGCCGCACCGCACCGACGCCTAATTTCACCACAGCGGGCAGGCGGTTGCGTCACTGAGCTGGCGCCTTCAGGGTGGCACTGATTCGGCAACAGCAGCACCTGGCACTGCGCCGCCGGGACAAGCCTTGAAGCCCGCATCCAGCAGCAGCAGCAGCAGCAGCAGCAGCAGCAACCAACACCAACCACGACAACACTTCTGCGGCGCGCAGACACCCTTTTTTTCCCGTCTCAAATTCACCACCGCTGCCGCATACAGGACTTATATTTCTTTGTGTCCGGAGCCGCACCATCTACGTCCTTGAAACGCTTGAAAGGACCACAGCCAAAGAGGTCATCAACCCAAACGGGCCACTGAAGCACACGGACAGCCCAGGCCTGCAGCTGCCCCTCGCCCCTCGCCCCTCGCCTTGTGGCAGAACACCACCTACGGATTACGGATACTCCACGTCCACTGCCTTTCGGTTGAAGGTGGGGCAGAGGTGCCATCGTCTTCCTGCTCCGAAGCCCTCTCTACGTTCACCTCTCTGACCGCTACCAAAATATTCGTGTCCGACGCAAGCTTTTCTGCTGCCAGAGGCTTCATTCGACGCTGTTTAATCAACCACCCACCGGTAACCCGAGTACCCCCAGCCGAGCGCAAACCGCAATTATGGACGAGGACATCTCCAACTTCGTCGCCATCACGGCCGCCAGTCCGGAGGCTGCCCGCGGCTACCTCGAGATGGCGAACAACAACCTCGAGTCTGCCATCCAGCTCTTCTTCGAGAGCCCCGATCTCGCGAGCAGCTTCACCGCCGCCCCTGCCGCCAGCGCGTCCACAGCACCACCCGTCCCCGCAGCTACTCGACCAAACATCGGCCGCCAAGACGACCGCGGAATTATTCACATAGACAGCGATGACGATGGCGACACCGCCATGACCGTCGACGACGATGACGATACGTTTGGCCAAGACGACTCCGATATCGCGGCCCAGGCCCAGGTCGAGGCTATTGCACGGAACGCGCAGGAGGAGGAAGATGCCGCCATGGCGAAGAGATTACAAGAGGAGCTCTATGGTGGTGGCGCCGGCGGCGGAGGAGGAGGCGGCGGAGCTGCCCCCGACGATGTCAGATCGCCCATCGCCAGAACTACGGAGACGCTGGTTGGAGGCTATGACGCCGACGACGGCATGGGTGTGGACATGGATTCCATCATTCGAGCACAGATGCGCCAGAGAGAGGCGGCGAGAGCAGCGCGAGGTAAGCGACATGCTGCTATTGCGTGCCACATGTTGGAGGCTAATAAGATTCGCTCGCAGGTGGCGGTCCCTTCAGTCACAACTTGTCCATCTGGGACGACGACAGCCCGACGCCTCAGCCAGCCGCGACCGAAAGCGGTGCCCGCGCCCAGAGACTGGCGGAGCTCTTCCGCCCGCCCTACGACATCATGTCCAGATCGGACTGGGACGAAGCACGACAGGAGGGCAAGGACGACAAGAAGTGGATACTGGTCAACCTGCAAGACATGAGCGACTTCAACTGCCAGGCCCTGAACCGCGACATCTGGAAGGACCCCGCCATCAGGCAATTGTTAGCAGAGAGCTTCATCTTTCTCCAGTACGACAAGTCCTCCATGTCCGCACAGCAGTACGTGACGTTCTACTTCCACCACGGTGGCCACGAGAACCCCGACAACTATCCCCACGTCGCCATTATCGATCCGAGAACAGGAGAGCAGGTCAAGGTCTGGAGCGGACGGCCATTCCCCACCGCCACCGACTTCCACGCTCAGCTGGCCGAGTTCCTCGACCGCTACAGCTTGGCGGCGAACAGTAAGAACCCCGTTGCGGACCAGACGACGCAGCGGCCCAAGACGGTCGACGTGGACCGGATGACAGAGGAAGAGATGCTGGAGATGGCGCTGCAGAACAGTCTCGAGACGTCCAACGGCGGCGGCAGCAGCAGCTCCAAGCCCAAGACGAGCGTGTTCGACCCCGACGCGCTCACCAAGTCGGATTCATCCAGCGAGAAGGGCAAGGCGTCTGCGGCGGACGAGGCGACGACCCCTACGGCGGAGGCACCTGCACAGAGCATCTGGGCCAAGAT
Organism: Colletotrichum sp. SAR11_59; assembly: GCA_025328345.1. NCBI lineage: Eukaryota > Fungi > Ascomycota > Sordariomycetes > Glomerellales > Glomerellaceae > Colletotrichum > Colletotrichum sp. SAR11_59. Next base: position 125,264 of record JAKMXC010000066.1, read on the forward strand.
CGCAAGCGACAAGCCCCACACAGAGCCCGAGAACAACCCGGCCACAACGACACGGATACAGTTCCGCCACCCCACCGGACGTGTCATCCGGCGGTTCAACCTGGACGACACGGTCAGACGCATCTACGAGTGGCTCAAGGCAGAGCCGCTGGAGGGCAAGGAGGGCGTCGAGTTCGAGCTGAAGCGCATGCCGCAGGGCCAGGACCTGACGGAGGAGTTGGACAAGACCATCATGGAGGCCGGCCTCAAGCAGGGAACCGTCATGATTGAGTTCATCGAGGACTAGGGTTTGGCGAGGTTACGAGTGACGGATCGATAATGACAGCCGTTTTTGGGGGCAACGCGCATGAGTTCACACGGGCCGGGAGAGCATGACCGATAGATGGTACAGGGAGGACGACTGGTTTTCTTCCCTTTTTTTCGCTTTTCTTGTTTTGTCGCTTCATTAGGGGACATTTCACATACACATACCACGATGACACGGTGACAGCATTGGCTCGATGATTGCAAGGCGGGCTGGGACGTAATCCGCCGAGTACAGACAGAGGAAGGGCCGAGATGGGGGTGATGTTTCCCCCTTTGGCGACTATGGTAGACGAGCTTACAGGGGCGCATCAATAGACCTCGGAGACAGACATTGGGAAGAGATTTTGTGCGACATGAAAGGTGAATGGTTATTCCAGAGGGATTCTGAGGCCCCTTCCCTGGACGGCTTTATCAACTAGCGAACTTTCACCAAGCATCCGGGGGTCACCAGGCAGCCACCCTCTCGAGTGACCAACATCGAACGCCCCGAGTCCATAAATGAGTGAGTTTGAAGTCTTGACGCTGGTTCAGGAAAACGGGCCATCGTTATTTTTGAGATTGGTAAGAATCCCCTGTGGATTTTCATAGAGTTCGGCCTGAACCTTTTGCCTCTTCCTTTTCCTTCTTGCTTTTCTTCTTCGGTTTTTATTGCGCTTATCGTGGGTTCGACAAACCTACAGACGGTAGCTCAGATTCCCACCAGCGGCAATTCAGGTTCGGATAATCATTCGGCCCTTCGAGAGAGACGACTGGCTAAAGTGGTCTTGTATTTAGCAGTATAGATTCTCTTGCATTGGATTGGTCACAAAGCTTCATCGCATCTTGATCTGAAGCAATGGCAGTCAAGAGAGCTCGCGCCCATGATGGCCAAAGAAATAGAGCAAGTTGCTTACACCTGAGAGGCGGACGTTTCACCGCGGTTCACCGTGGTGAGCAGGCGCGTGTGGTAGCCAATCAAGCGGGCGTCGCGAACGGGTTCCTGGGCAGTGGTCGGCTGCGGAACGAGCCAATCAGGAGGGCGTGGAGACTTGTCGGGTCAGAAGCTTTCCCATGTTTTTGGTGATTTTCTCGAGGTGCCTTGCTTGATGGCCCGTGCGTCCCATTCGCTCGCTTAATACCCTTACCTAAGGCTTCATTGTTTTTAGGTGATGGAGAGCGCTGACGTTTTTACTGGACAGGGGGAGGGGAGCAACTGTGAATCGCTTGCGGGGGGGCGGCCCAGTGAGGGGAAAAGGTTTGACATCAACAGCGGCTGGTTGCTGGTGAACCGACCCCTCTCGGCTGGGTGTAAACAAATGGGATGCACCTCGTTCCCAGTGAGGGAAGGCCGCCCGAGTCGATTCGACGGAGTTGGATGAATAGCTTTGGTGGATATTGACTGGTGATAATATGGATGTGAGAAATAGTGACTTTCATGTGTTTCTGCGACAAGAGTCCATAGTCGCGAAGCAAAGCTACATTGGATTGAGTTGTGGTCAATCATCAAGTAACCTTTTTAGCGTCAGGGGGTCAGGTGTGAATGAATGGAACGGGAAAAGACGAAGAAAACAACCACCACCACCACAACTACAACCACAAACATCAACAGACTACGCCGTCACAGCCACTTCTTTGTCCCTGAGCGGCGCAGGCTGTTTACCCCACACTCTTCCTCGTGTGTTCCTGCGTCCGTTCCCTCATCGCGTCGAGTCTAGCCAGCGCCAACACCCAAAAGCGTCACACACCGTTCTGCCCCCAAGTTACTTTCTCTCTCAACTCTCAGCTCTTCCACCTTGAACGACTACTGTTGTCGACCATATCCAATTCCACTTCACCAAGGACCACTGCAAGTTACCATATCGTGTGTACTTGTTCTTGCGTTTCTTGCTCCGGAGCAAGGCACGACAACACCTCAGAGCAGCGACTCGGCGGCACTTTTATTTTTGAAAAAGCTCGTTCCTTCTTAGGCCCTTGCAGCAGCTGCGAACTGACCCTCTCCTCTCCTTGCCTTACCTCATCTCATCTCACCTGCGCAGGAGCTTGCTTTCTTTTTTTACCCTTCCTCACCGTCCGTTGTTTTGGTCCATATTTCCAGCTGTGAAATTGGGCGCAGCGAGACACCGATTGACGTCTTCCCGCCACGAGTCCACGACTTCGACCTCGACCTCTGAGGAATGCGAATTGCCGCGGCCCGCTAGAGTGTCTCTCTTTTGCTGCCTCTGGGACACTCTTTTTGGTATATTCTGTTTCTGGTCGATTTCCCTTTGAAGAAGCCAGCCAGAGACACGCGGCGAAACGTACGACTTCCACCTGCACCAACCCGCCCCGTCTGGAGCTAGCCACCGTTAGGTGCTCCCGACTAGAAGGATCTCGAGGCTAACTGTGCGCGTTAATCTCAGATCGCTTCCTTTCCACCTCCGTCCCGTCGGCGCCCCTTCTTTCGTTCGTCCCAGGATCGTCTCGACTCTGTCTGCCGGCACATTCAGCTCACAACGGCTGCATCCGTCGTCAACGTCGTTCGTTGTCGCTGTCGTCGTCGTCGTCGTGCCCCACCGCCTCCCCCCTCCCCCGGCCGCCGCCGCCGCCAAACCCCAGGATCCCCTCTTCAAACCTCCTGGTTCCTCCCATCCTCGTCCGAGCACGGAAGCAAGACTGAGTTTCTTGCCTGCAATCTCCCGAGCGACCGTCAAACTTCAATTGGGCAGCGACGAACCGCCCCCGCGACCCAGACGAACCCTCCACGGCCGCCAACGTCGCCGACGGCTTCTCCTCGATCGCAGCCCCGCGGCACCGACTTCGCGCTGGTCGACGCATCTGACGAAGCACCACCCACGGCTTTGCTGTGCCAGAACACGGATTGCTGCGTAGGGCACCACCGCGCGATCGCGAGCCGCAAACATGGGAGATCGTGAGAGGGACATGGAGGAGGGCAACGAGGCCCTCGACCCCGGGCTGCTCTACACCAAGGAGTACTGCATCGGTATGCGCCGTCCCCGCGCGCCTGAGGCGGCACCTCGCTAACAAACAGGTTTTCCCAGGCGGAGGAAGCTTCGGCAAGGTCTACAAGGGGTAAGCGCTCATGTTCCTCCTCCGGCACGCACGAGACTGTCTGTCCAGACCTCAAGCTGACAATTGCCTTTGTGTGCAGCGTCGACAAGCGCACCGGCCATGCCGTCGCCATCAAGATCATCGACATCGAGAGCGCCGAGGACGAGGTCGAAGACATCATCCAGGAGATCGCCATCCTGTCGGAGCTGCAGTCGCCCTACGTCACAAAGTACTACGGGTCCTACGCCAAGGGTGCCGAGCTGTGGATCGTCATGGAGTTCTGCTCCGGCGGGAGCTGCGCCGACCTGATGAAGCCGGGCTTGATCGGCGAGGACTACATTGCCATCATCATTCGCGAGCTGCTGCTGGGCCTCGACTATCTGCACTCGGACAAGAAACTGCACCGCGACGTCAAAGGTTTGTACCTCTGCGCAAAGCTATGTGTCAGACGGTGTTGCTAACGCTTAGCAGCTGCAAACGTGCTCCTGAGCTCTAACGGCCAGGTCAAGCTCGCCGACTTTGGCGTTTCCGGACAGCTCTCGGCGACAATGACCAAGAAGAACACATTCGTGGGCACCCCCTTCTGGATGGCGCCCGAGGTCATTAAGCAATCGGGCTACGACCACAAGGCTGACGTGTGGTCACTCGGCATCACTGCCCTCGAGCTGGCCAACGGCGAGCCCCCCTACGCCGACATCCACCCCATGAAGGTGTTGTTCTTGATCCCTAAGAACCCGCCGCCGCGGCTGGAAGGAAACTTCACCAAAGCCTTCAAGGACTTCATCGAGGCGTGTCTACAAAGGGACCCGAGGGACCGGCCCACGGCAAAGGACCTGCTCAAGCACCCCTTTATACGCCGCGCTAAGAAGACGAGCTATCTGACAGAGTTGATTGAACGACACTCCCGGTGGGCCACCACCCACAAGAATGATGACGAGGAGAGCGACCAGGAGAACGAGAAATACCACGAGCGACAGCAGGTAGATGAGGACATGTGGGACTTTGGCACGGTACGGCTTGTAGGCGACAGAGGCGGTCTCGTTCCGCGGCCTGGACTCAATGCCTTGGACGAGTCGGCTGCCAATTCGAGGGCAGCGAGATCAATCGAGAACACGGATGACTATGGAGAACGGCCAAGGGACAACAACAGCCCGACCAAGGTCCGCGAGTTTGGTCGTGACCTTGCTCTCGCTTCAGATACTCTAAAGGCGGCCATTGCGAATACGGGAACTTCTCGACAGGCCTCACCACAACGGAAACCAGTGCCGACCACCGCGCCGCAGTCACCAGCCAAGGTGCCTCTTCCAATCTCGCCAGAGAAGTTCCAGAGAGCTCCAGAGACGGGTCTTGCAGCTCCAGAGACGCCAAGGCCCGTCTCTCGATTGATTCCTCCCGCCGTCCCCGTAAGTCAATCGCCGGACTACGACCGAGAACTGCAGGCCCAGTTGCAGAGAGACATGGGCTTGCTGAGTCTGGGCCCTGTGATCCAGCCGGCGGAATTGCGAGAGCAGGAGACGACGCCGCGGCCACCGCCTCACGGGCCCAGACCGCCCAATTCCAATACCAAGCTGGCACCCATGGCGCTACCAGAGATCCCGCCCTACCGCGGTGGGCCGCCGCAGGCCTCACAGATGTCGCCCAGAATATCGAGCCAGTCACCAAACGGGCAATACTTCCGGCAGCCCTCGGGCCAGGCGCCGCCGCCTCCGCCGTCCAAGGCCCACGCGCTGCCTTCAAAGACACAGACGCCCACGCCGGAGCCGGCCCCGTCCGCCTTCCCCTCACCCGCGCCGTCGAACCCCAACGGCGAGCTGGACGCGCTCAACGACGTTATCTTCCCAGCGCTCGAGGAGGCGTTGAAGAGACGACAGATCAGACTGCAGCAGGCTTTCCGGCCGCAGCCCGGCTCGTCGAGCCCCGTGGTGATGAACCAGGTGACCCCGAAGCAGCAGCGCGCCGAGGCGGCGCACGAGAAGCTGCGGAAGCTCGTATATAAGCTCGCCCACGTCTGCAAAGAGATTGACCACTATGACAAGGCGGAGCCGGTGGGTATGGGCAGAGACGTGGGCACCTTCCTAGAGGGACTGCTGGAGGAAATACTCGTCAGGGTTGAACCCCTCGACGAGGAGGAAGTTGCGGCGTGAGCCGTCTGATGGTCTTGGCGGATGTGTGTGAGCCTGCTCAGGCGGGACGAAAGGGGGACAGGGGCCATGCCTGGTGGGGACAGCCAGCAGCAGCCAGCGAGAAGCACATGCTTCTCGACTCGCCGCTTGTCACGAGTGCCTTTTAGCGAGGTGGCATGGGACATGGGATTATGGGAACAATGGATATTGCGAACAGCCGGTTCGTTCGGGGCCGTCCTCGCGGTATTAAAGAACAGCCGTCGTCGGCGAGCGGCGAGCGAGCGAGCGAAGCGAAACGGGATACAAAAGACTATACGACACTCTAAAGTACGATTACTACACAACAACTCATGCGAGGCATTGATTGGGCCGGCAAAAAACGACACGACACGCACGACACGACGGATTGATTTTCTTCTTGGCTTGTCCTGTCTTCCTCAGACTAGGAAGAAACAACAAGAACATGAAATGGGGGTGGTGGTGGCGAGATGCTATAGGTGTGGGTGGGCTTCCTCAAAGACGAATGAAATGGACTGATTACACTGGACTGTGTGTGCGTTTTTTCTATGTGTTTTCTCTTTAATTCCCTCTGTATTATACCCGGCATCTACTTAACCCAAGAATAGAGTGCGTGCCCTTCGTGTTATTCGCTCTCACTCGCTCTCGCCTTTCTTTCTCTGTCTGTCGGCCGAGGTGAGAGAGGCCTGGGGCCACCCCGGAGGACCCGATGCAGGGCTGAGGCTGCGGCTGCGGCTGGCGCCTGCGTGCCCAGACGCCGCCTTGCCTAGCCAGTCATGGTGAGGCACAAGGCCTGGAGGGGGAATGTGTGTGTTAATATCGAGAGAGGCGAGACCTGTGCATATTGTCTATCATTCATGGTTTCTTAACGCAGCCACTTTGGGTTTGTGGGACGGTGTTTTTTAATCTATTTGGTCTGCTTTCATTCGCGCTTAGTTTGTCGGTGGAGTGAGTAGGATTCTCCGCGCGGAAATCTCGACCCTGCGCCGGCGTGGCTGCGGTGGCCAGCGGTTCTAGACGCGGGTACGTCCGCTTGGCCGCGTGGTGGTGGCCTCTTTTGTTCGCTGCTGCGACTTTGGCAAGGGCAAGTTTGTGTGGGTTTGGGGATCTGGGCGGAACTGCCGGAGGAAACAAGTGTTGTACCAAGCAGAAATTCTCGCTGGATTTCTGTTCTGTTGTTCATGGGGGGCAGGGAGAGGGGTTTTTGTGCATGTGGTTGATGTTCGTTCAGCCTCGATGCGGATTTTCTTGGAAGCGAGCGAGGGGAGGGGGCAGATGGGCGGATGCGGCTGGACTTGGGACGCTTCAAGTTCAGAGCGCCTGCGAGCACACCGGGGAAGGGCGAGGGAGGGGAGGGAGGCGGGAATATGTGATGGGAATTCTCGTGGGATGGGAGGGAGGTATGATGGCGGGTGGGTTTTCTTTGTGGTCTGTTATATGGCCGTTTGACATGACTCTACCCACGACGGACCCTTGGCGTAAAAGGCCTTGGAATCTTGGATGAATGGGGTTTTGTAGTGAAGCATTGGCGGTGGCGGCGGGGAGGTGGGCAGTAGGAATTGTGTGTGTGTGTGTGTGTGTGTTTGGATGGGAGGGATAAGGTAGGTTGGTAGGTAGGAATCCGATCGAGAGTGAGGAGCGAGGGCACGGATGGAAGTCGGAGACGAGTCCGACGGTATGGGAATTTCGCGACGATGGAGAGTGCGATACGAATACTACATCCAAGAACTCCAGAGAAGCAGAAGGCAAAAAGCCAGGCAAGGTAAAGCAAAGCAAAGTTGCAGCGGCGGCAGGTTTGGACGTCCTGTATCCTCAACCTGAAACCAGACGCGCGCGTGGGGCGGCTCGAGTCATGGCCCATGTTGGACTCTGCTTTAGGGTGTGAGATATCGTGTTTTTTACTCAAAAAACAACGTACTCGTACTGTCGACGCTAAAACAACAAAAAACGAACAGAACCGCGCTAACCGAAAGGGGTAACTTCTCAGCTTGACAAAGTGGCTAGCGCCGGCCGGGATAGGGATAATCCGGTTAGACTCTACTTTCTAGCTATATACTACTCTTTAAGGACTAGCTTATTTAGATCCCTGCGTTTTCGCTGAAAAAAACAACGTTCTGACCCCAAAAGTACGACGTACTGCTAAGGCTAAGAGAACGTTTGTTGTTCTCATACCCTACTCTGCTTGCTTCTGTGTGCCGCCGTCTGCTGCAGAACGGTGCGCCGGGAACTTGGCGGAAGTCAAAATGAGGGCTGCCGGAGGACGAGAGAAAGTTGTGAGTAGTCTTGGAGACCTGTTGTTGTTATCTCTTATGCGGAAGTCGTATGTGTAAGTGCTACTTGGTTGACGTATCAGGTCCTTGATACACGATTGCTGTCTCTAAGTGTACCTGCCTGTTCATACTGCCTCGAACAGAGAAACAGAAGAAAGAAGAAGAGCGCAGAGGCATTTCTAATACACTTGCTATTGCATTGGCGATGGATGGTCTTGCTGGGCAGCGATAGATTGTGCCGGCTGAACAGGGGTGGCTCATACCAGGACCCTTGATCCTTGGGGCCACAACCGGACCCCGGTCCCAAAGGCCACCAACCCCAGACTTGGGATGAGTCAATCGGCCTACCGAGTGTGTGTGTGTGTGCCAAGTGCCACTGGTGGTGCAGAACCTGCAGCGTACCTGACGACGTCTTGGCCCTGGGGAGTATCCTCTTTTTGCCCTTTTCGGGGGCGAGGGAACGTCTTGGGTTGTGCGTGCTTTGGGTTACGGGCGCGGGCAGCAGCAGGCAAGCCTTGTCGCTTCACACTCGCGCAGAGATGCATCTCGGGAGACCCCTGGGTCGGCTCAGAGAGAGACAAGACTTTTTGCAGACAGGGCCCCGGGTCGGCGTGCTGCCGGCGAGATGTTCGTGGGGAATCGGCCATGGTCCATCTGGGAGGCGAACGTGAGCACGGATTTTTCGTTCCGACCACCCACGAGGGCGAGTCGTGGAGCACTGGAAGAGTCCGGTGGATGTATGCGTGAGTGTGTGTGTCTGATGTTATGTGACGTCTCTTAAGGGTAGCTGCACCGCCGCCTTTCATCTCCTCCCCTCCTGACCCCCCCTTCCCTCCGTCTTGGAAGTCTTCTTCGGACTTTCTTTGCAACGCATTCTCACTCCTTCCTTTTGTCTTGTTGTTGTTGCTGCTGCTGTTGTTGGTCGTGTTTCCCTTGCTTGGATCGTGTTGATTACGTTTCCTGCCTGGCGACTACTATTCAAGACGGCTACCTTCACGGACATCGACTGTTGACTTGTGTGGACAAGAGAGAGGAGAGAGAAAGGAAAGCAAACCCATCACACTCTTTTTTCAATATCGTTATTTGTTACTTGCTGCTTCGGTCGAGGTTAATCGTAATCCTACGGGGGAGGATCGAAAGCCTCTTTTCTTTTCTTGCTTTGCTCATTATCTGGAGGAATCATTCACCATCAACATATATCATACCCCCATCACATCCATTCATTTTATCTTGTAATCACTCATTACCCCACCCGGAAGGGCACCGAACGCCTCAGATCGTCACTCGAAACTCGAATTTCCGCACACCGAAAATCGACTTTACGTCCAACGATACAACAGAGGCTGGTTCTCGACAAAAGACGCAACATACTATTTACCCCGAACAACCGTTCCTTCAGCAAGCTTGGCCGACTGTTGTGAACGAAGACAAAACTCTCCACCTGGCCTATTCCCTATTCTCCACACAACCTCAAGACACCAAAGCAAAGATGAGGTCGACAACATTACTCGTCATGGCGCTGACGACGCTCGCCAGCGGCGTCAACGGGGTGCGGGCCGCGGCGAACCTGTGCTTCTTCCCCGGCGGCGTGCAGAGCCTCGACGTGCCGTGCGACCCCAAGGCCGAGGTCAGCATGTGCTGCGGCAGCGTGAACGCGTGCCTGAGCAACGGGCTGTGCAAGCTCGAGGACACGTCGAACAACACGGGCATCGCGTACGCGAGAGGGACGTGTTCGGATCCGACGTGGCAGAGCCCGATTTGCCCGCAAAATTGCGTCTTGAGTGAGTTTTTTCTTCCCCATAAATCAATACTTTGGAGGAAAAGAGAGGGGGTTGGACTATGGGATGGCAGCTTGATGAGACGAAACGGGAACATGGTTGTGCTAACAGACGCCCACAGACCCCGACACGAGAAAGAACAACACGGCCTTCGACTTCCGCTTCAACGGCGTGCAGGTGTGGCAATGCGACTCCCAGGGCTTCGCCACGCCGGGCAAGTTCTGCTGCGAATCCGCCGCCGAGAAGACGCGGTGCTGCTCCACGCCGGCGGCCATCTTCGGCCCGCTCATCGCCGCGACGCCCGGCAACGCCGCCGCCGTGCAGACGCTCAACACCAACTCCAAGTCCACGCCGACGCAGTCCGCCTCGGGCTCGCACAAGACGGGCGGCAGCGCGGCGGAGGCGACGGGGCCCGGGCACGCGCCGGCGATCACGAGCGCGCCGACGATGACGTCCAAGATCCCGGCATCCACCCCCGCCGCTGGGTCGGGTACCGGCGCAACCACGGGCGAGACGACGAGCGGCACGGCGGAGAAGCAGGGCCTGAGCACGGTGGCGACGGTCGGGATGGGCGTGGGCGCGAGCGTGGGCGGCGCGCTGCTGGTTGCGGTCGGGGTGATGTGGTGGATGCGGAAGGAGAGGAGGGAGAGGGGCCCCGTGGAGCTGGACGGGAGCAGCGTGTACGGGGCCGGTGGCAACGGCGGGGATCTGTCGCGGGCGAACTCGGGGCGGATCGCGTACGGCGGGATGAATGTGGGCAACGGGACGGGGACGATCAGCTCGATGGGCACGGGGACGTATGTGAACGGCATGGGCACGATGGGCGGAAGGAGGGCGAGCAGTGAGTGGGATGGCAGCCCGGGCGGACTGGGCGGGTCGTATCAGATGGATGAGATTGACGGCAAGGAGGCGCTGGTGGTTGGGGAGCCGGAGGGGCGGAAGAAGAGTCTGTACGAGTTGCCGTAGCGTTGGCGTGCGAGCTTGAGAAGGGGGGGTCGTGAGTTGTAGACGGTGGTGGATTTGTACAAAAAGAAAACCGGATGGCACAGGCTGGGAGGGATGAGTATGGCGGTGATGGTGGTGATACCTTCAATTCGGATAGCGGCATTCTTTTGGATTTCATCTTTTTTAGTTCATGGCTGATGAGAATCTACTCTTCTACGAATTTCATATCATGATGTCAAATATCTCGAGCTTCAATCTTGGCCGAATCACGCAATGAATACCGGGGACGAAATCTGACTTGGTGAGATCTACGATTCTGTTCATTCTTGAGAGATCAACGCCCACTGATCCACGTACGGCCGAGATCATCTCAACTAGACGGATCACGGACAGCAAACATGTTTACTCTGACAGGAGGAACAACCGATAAGCCTAATGAAAACCATCCTGATTCGACCATCACGGGAAGGGACCGGACGAGTCACGACGACGGGCGCCGGCATTTCGGCACGAACAACTCAGCCCTTAGACTGCCACTCTAACCGACGGGGCGGCTGAACATCGTCAGACGGCCCATAAAGGGGGGATGGTAAGGTAGGTACGTAGACACGGTAGCGGTTTACCAGCCGAGTGGGTTCGGCTGGGGAGCCGACCGACCGGATCGGCGTCCATTCAGAAGCCCCTCTCGACACGCTTCCTCGTGGGACTCTCATCGACGAGCACCACGTGCTGCGCCTTAGGGTCGTAGTCGCGGTTGGAAGGGGGCCCGGGATGGGACTCAGCCGCTGCTTCATGGAGAGGGCAATGATCGGCAGGGGCTCTGCGGCTCCCTTGGTGTGAGAATGCAGGCTGGCTGTTGATTTTTGGGTTGGGCTTCAACAGCTGGTTGCGATTTCAACTATTACTAATGGGTGGCCAAACGTAAGGTTTGGCTTCATGATGAGCTGCTTCTCCGCGGAAAGGCAGATCATCCCTTTCGACGGCTAAACGTCTGCGCATACTGGTGGCCTTTGGTGTGAGCCGGGCATAAAAAGAGTTTATGTCATGATTGTCATCCGGTGGCGCGCATTGATAGGGCGCAGAGCGCAGAGGTACTCCCGTGCGGTGTGTGGACAAATGTCAGTGAGTGAAGCGGTGTTATGTGTGAGTGGATGTTGAAATAAGTGTGAGTGGGCGCCGTCGTGAGTTGACGGATCGTTGAGTCCGTGACCACCCCTGCTGCGATATGGGACCCCTGGCTGTAGGGCGAGGTTTTGGCAGGGATATAGGGGGTTTCTGAGAATAGAGTTCGCTGCGACGTCTCATGAGGTATGATTGTCGATACCTGTTATTATATGGGATGACGCGATATAACCCCATCCCCATCCATTTCCTTGCAGAGCAGGGCTGAAGGCTGCCAAGTTGGCACGTTTCCGACAGATTGAGTATGATCCGTGGGTTTTGGGGGTCGTGATTTGACGGGAAAGTGCATGTCTTGGAAATGAGAGGAAAAAGTTGGATGTCAACTAGCTTTATCACATTCAATCTTGACTCGCCGTGGAAAATGGGGGTGTCATCACGGCAGCTTTGGGAAAAGCTTCGTTTTGAGATGAGGGACACTTGGGAAAGTTAGACAGGTTGGCAGGTTGGCCTTTCTTGACAGCCGACATAGTTCGGGTGACGGGGCTGGGGTTGAGGGTGTGAGAGCCGGCCTGGTGGGAGCCGAGAAGAGATGGGTGGCGAGCACAAGTCAGATCTTGCAGCAGCCTCCTCCTCTGACGAATTCGATGTCCTCGGTAAGCCACGATCTATTCCAGAGATGTGGGAAGAATCGAGGCGATCTTCAACCCGCATATAAGACATCGGATTCGCAACGAACAGCGAAGAGGGGGTCAGAGACGATCGTGGGCAGCAGATTCCGCCGGGCCCGCAATTATGATATCTGCGGATGATATAGCACGGCACATGGAGCATTGTGTGATGCAGATTCGACCGTCATTCTTGGAAAGTCGTTACGCCGGGAGCGTGAGCTTGAGCGCTTGGAGAGGGGAGCGAGCCGTGTCACGTTTAGCGATGACTGCGCCTCCTTGACTAAGGCGATCCCTGGGCTTTAAGAGTTTGGGGTCTGCATGCGTGATTCTTGCCGAGCCTGGGATAAGACATGTCTGTCCCGGACTGGATTTTCCTTTCTTACGCAAAGGTGGTAGGAATGCCGAATCGTCATGAGAGCGCAATACAAGTGCCGAGTGCTCGGGGCAGGACTCGGCCGTGGATTGCTGCGGGGTTGGAGGCTGTTGTTGGGGGCCGATCTTATGTTTCCCGGGTTGAAGCTATTAGACGCTCGTGTTGGGGCCGTATTTGATGTTGCTGACAGATCCGATGTGGACTCTCCCTTTTTCTGACGTGTGTCGTTGCCGGGAATGTTTCCGGAGGTTGAGATGATACGTTCGAGAAGGGTACCCGAGAAGTCGGGGGCGAGATGATGTGCTGCGATTTGGGGGAACTGGGTGCTTATCTTGTCGATCGGGGGCTAGTTGGCGATCTTGCTGCTTTCTTTTCGGGACTCTTCCGATATGGTATTCGTGTCGACAACATCTCTCCTCGTTCGTGATATCTTGCGGTAGAATGCAGCCGTTCCCATGACGTGAACTCCAGGAAGCTCTTAATCAGCGGCCCGTCTCGTTCGACTTGTAAGGCCGACTGACACCCAAGACCTTCACTAGTTCGTCATATTCATCAAAATGAAATTCGACAGACGTAAGAAAAGCATCCCCGGTAATAATGGTGAGACGTATGGATTGCGTGTCAATTTTCCCGAAAAGCGGCCGGAGTGGTTTCTTGTTCCTGACTAAGATCTATATGTCGTGGCAATAACGGGCTCCTAATCCAGTTGATATAGCTGCTCGAGTCTCTTAAGTAATTTGTCAAGTATAGCTCGCCTGCGTCGAAACGGAGGGTGGGCAATCCTGCCCATTGGATCCGGGGATAGATTGGGGGTTGTTTCGCGAGAGCCGCGAGGAACACGAAAGGCACGGATGGAATAAGGGCAGAAAGAGCCCCCAACGCCGTGTGCTTTGCATGAGGTTGACGAAAGCACGTCAGCCAGTTTCTAGAGTTTAAACAGTACTCCTGTACGGTAGAGTCAGTAAGTCGCCGGTGGGAGGTGTTGAGCAACACAAGGGTACTTGGTCTTAATTGGGAGTTCGAGTTATAATTACCTACAGGCCCTCGAAAGAACGAACGATGATCTAAATGCGAGCCTCTATCGTATTTAGGTTTGTTGATGAAAGAAATACTCATTCAAAACTATAGATCTAGGTTTATGATAGGTCCAGAGTTCTTTCTTCTGCCCCCAAAAACGTCTGGTCAGACCCTTTCATCATTGCAATTCCTACGCGGCGGAAGCTGCATTCTGTCTCTGAATTGGGTAAAAGTAGCAAAAAGACCTCTTTATGTCTTGTGCCACCCTCCCTACTCCGTGAAAAAAGAAGGAGACAAGTGTACTCGGTCTTTCCATCACCGGGATGGCTTTCGTGGTCAAACTGTCCAGCACAGCGCCATGGCATGGGCCCCTTTGACTCTTCCTGGCCAACGAGGAAATATGGCGGGTTGCAGTGTAAAGACTCCGGTGCGATTCGCATCGCCATCTTCATGACCGGGCCTCGTACACGGAAGACGGTCGTTTGAATTGCCGAGGTCATTGCTGGGCCGGTCCAATCAATGCGGCAATTGACCGCATCTGTGCAGACTTGGGGTTCGATATCGCCTTCCTGCCGCTGCCAGTAGTCTATATAGATAGGTGCGTTGCAAGAAAGCCAGCTCCAAGAAGGCGCTCTTGTGCCCGCTGGGCCCTTTTCTGACCCAATTCTCACCCATGATAGATCCTTTGCTATAGACTTGCGGCGAACGCCTAACAACACTTCCTGGTGCGTGATATTCTGGTAGTATTCAGTAACTCCAGAAAATGCTGGTGTTCTGTCTGAAGAGATTGTGAACTCTCTGTTGGTGTAGTCTTCGATCCACTTGTACCAAATCTCTCCGTGGTCAGACTTGATTAAGTCAATCCCACGCCCGAGTGACTCCAAACCGCCGAAAGTTTGCCCGGACTGAGTATGATAGAATCGTTTGCATTGCCAGTGGATCTCAGAGTTCAGACAATAGAGAATGCGGCGTGACAGGATCTGTTCCTGGCAAGCCCAGCCTCGGGTGCTGAGATGGGCCTCCTCCAACTGACCCCGAGGACTCTGTCCTTCGAGACGGACCATTACGCTTTTCTGACGTCCGGCGACATTCTCTCGCTGGTTGTATAAGAAATGTCCAACTGAATTGTTATTGGTGGTAGACGATGGAGATGACTTGGTCTCGATGTCTACCTTCATTTTTGATTCGTCTTCCGGAAGACAGCCCGAGCTGCTATTTTTACCGTAAGTGGCTGAGATGGTGACAACACCCCCAGAGTAGACATCCTTCATCCGAGACGCCTCCCGTTGCCACTCATCAGGATCGTCTTGGAGGATGCACAGAGAGTCTATCCACAAATAAGGAATTTCCAGAGATTTAGTAATTCTGATCGCATCTCGAAACGTCTTTGGAAGCGATCTTTCTGGTATTTCTTGGCAAAAAGCTTCCACTGTCTGTCTGGTGGTTTTCAAGCGTCCTTGCACGCCGGGAAGTCCCCAACAGTGGCTCAACGTCGCGTATCTCACCCTTCCTTCTCGCTCGTCTAGACTATCGGAGTGCACCAGGCGTAGTATACCTGTCTGCAGCCCAACATCAATCAGCCTAGTTGGCAGGAGACCTTCAATAGGCTGGCATTCGCGATGCGCGTCTCTCTCGCACGTCTCAAGCCAGGCTTTCGCGCAACGGATGCGGTCCTCTGCTGGAGTGAGATAGGGTGCGGTCGAGCCGAAAGTCCAGAAAGGCGAATGACGATGTTCTGTCACAGTTAGATCAGCGACACTCCTTTCTAGCAGATTTGCGCTAGCTATCAAGTCTGAAATACCGGGATTCCCAATTGCATCTTCAATAGAAACGCCGATCAACCCATATTTGAGGAAAGATCTCCCTTGTTGCTCAGCCTCCACCGCAATGCGAATTGTTGCCCAGTGAATTCGATTCTCATCGTCCTGTACCTTAGTACTGGATATATCCAGGCCAACTGGTAGGCAAGGGTTGAATTCGTTACTAGGAAAGCGCTCCTTGGCGTGCACCAGTGCTGGCTTCACGAAGAGGTCCCAGAGAAGTTCGCAACAACAACAGGCTTTTGCTGACTCCGCCAAAGCCCTAGTATTTGTCTGCGACAGGTGATCTTCAGAAACCGAGGCAGCTCTTTTGATCGTGTGGTTGAGGATCTCCACACACCGATCGCAAGGCATTTCGGACACTTCCAGCATGATTTCGAATTTCAGAAGCTCCGCTTGCAGGTTCAGCTGAGCGTAGAATGAGCAAGCGAGACAAGTACCTGACTAGAACGTAATCAGTCTTGATAGTTTGGGTTTGGCTTAAGTGGTGGCGGGCACAACAGTCTGAGTGACTTTTACGCGACGTCTGGTTGAGATTTAGGCAACAATGCCGACCGTGACCAATCATCGTTACCCAAGTGTCTGGGCAGCATCTACAACCTTAGCGAGAGTTCTTGGACTAGTCGACAGACGAATGGGATAGGCTTGTGCGTTTTCTCGCCCGCTTTGAACACTTTTTCTTAGGTAGTTAATATTTTTCCATTCCAACCAGACCTCAGGATGCTGCCGGCGACCGGACCTTCCTCTTGCTGTTTAGAAACCCAGCTTCTAGTTCTAGATCAAGCCATTCGTTAATAAGTGAATCCAAGACATAGTTCGGATTATTTAATTACCTAGTACGGTCGTTGAACAGTAAATCGCGTCCTCCAGCTATAGGAAGGCAGCGCTTCAAGTCCCATCCAGTTGTCAGTCACCAAGAACGGTGCTGGGTGTCATTTAGGGTTGAAAGAGCATCATTATACTAAGTTATGCTTGCGTACCTTACGTGAGATTCATGATTCGCGATTCGCCAAATTTTAGTCTCGGATGTGTTCTCGGATACAAGTTCCTGTTAAGCTAAATTGGAACCAAGCCAGCTTCTTTGCCAAGATACCGGCCAACAATAGCCCATGCCTCGTCTGCAGATCTCGGGTGACCAAGAATGTGTTGGTCCGGCCGTACCAAAACAGCTGTTTCCCCTCTCAACCCCATGATGCTGATCCAAGGTCCTGCTGCACCGGCGATCGAGACGTCCACACTGCGTATCAGAACGTCGCTGGAGCCAATCTTGCGGCAGGAACTGGGATACTTCAAGCCTCGGTCATAGTGAAGAAGGCTGAACTCTCTCGCGGGAATCAAATCCAACGTCGATCTTCCAGCTGCAAGCCACGCATGCGGTAGTCGAGCACCAATGGCGGACGATGGCTGGTAATCCGAGCAATCCGCAAGGAGTGTTTTTGAGTTTCTACTTTTGTCATAAACGTATCCAATCTGAAGAGCCAGCGAATCGAAATGCGGTTTGTTGAGTGCCAGGCTCTGTTCGAACTCCATTTTCATCGCATGGCAGCTGAATAATGCTCTTTCAGCCGAAGCCTTTCGAACCATTTTCTCGACCGTCTTGTTGAGGTCGAGCCACCTGGCTTCATTATATGCCGATTGAACCGAGTTTGCTACCGCTACAGGCTGTCGTTCTTCTGAATATGTAACCAACAAAGAGGCGAGATGCGTTCCAGAGCGGATGGCGATGCCGAGTTTCCATGCTAGGTTGTGAGCGTCTCCTATCCCGGTGTTGATGCCCAGGCCTCCTTGAGGAGGGAAAGAGTGTGCTGAGTCTCCGACGAGATGGATTCGCTGAGTAGTATCGCTGTAGGCACTTGTTACCTTGGGCCACGTGTTCCAGACATTCACGGACAGAATCTTCGCTTCCACATTCGATCCGATGCAGGAGCGGATTATTTCCTGACATCTGGCATCCGTGAAACTTCCAAGAGGCTCACGGTCGAGCTCAATGGGCCGTACGTGGACCCAAGAGTGTTGCGGGTCGTAAATAATTACCCCTCCCCTGTGATCCGGGTTGAGACAGAAGGACAGCTGACCACGCCTGTCTCTGTTGGCAAATGACCTGGTTAAGTCGCCGGATGCGTGAATAGAGCAGTAAAATCTTTTTGGCCTTTCGATCCCATCCGGTGATACCCATACGACGTTAGAAAGTCTTGAGCGGACTATTGAATCGCCTCCATCAGCACCCACGATGTATTGTGACGTTATATTCACCGTCGTTGAAGCGTCTGATCTGCTTGCGATCAATGAAATCAACTTTCCTTCGTCGAACTCGACATCCTCCCAGTCCCACGAAGAGTAGATGGAAACCATTCCACTCAAGAGGACCGCTTCTTGAAGAAAATCTTCCAAAACTGGCTGAGCGACATTGAAAAGGGGCTCAGGGGTGACGTCTTTGACAGCCTCATCTTGACGTTCGTATGGAAGTTTTCCTAATTCCTGAGCTGCTAGGCCCAAGTTGAACCGTACCCAAAAGGAGTCTTGCGTCGTTGAGCCCAGGCTTCGCAGCTTGTTGATGTCAAGTCCGGCTTGCCTCATTATCTCGAGGCTCCGCGGATTGACGGCGTGAGCTTTGGGTTGACCTAGCCGCGAGGGGTAGCGTGTGATTATGATGGAGGGGATTTGCTGTCTGGCTAGAAGATACGCGGTCATCAATCCCGCAGGGCCCGCGCCGACGATGAGGACCGTGGTCGTCGCCGGTGGCTTGTGGCTCTCATCGCTTGGGTTTTCGGGTGCTTGAGCGATGTTTACCATTGTAAAAGTGCCACAGGTAGTACGAATGAGATGGGGTATGTTGGTATCTAGGCTTCGGAATGAGTTGAGCAAGACCCGACCTTAAGATAAGAACTAGACTGCTAAGTTACAAAATCATCGAACATATGGTGCACTTATTTGCCACCGAGGACGCACGTGCGCTCATCTATAGAGTTTGCCTTGCATTTCCGTGGATTGTCTCATCAATGCCGGACATTTTGGAATACCGAAGAATCGTGGTCACCATAGCTTACACCTTCTCCTGCATCTCTGGGCCAGTTCCACATCCGATTGATATTCCATTATTCCACAGATTGGAAAGCTGCTAGCTCTACGACAGCATCCGTTACCCAGACGCCTCTCGGACATGAGATTTTTAGCTATTACGGAAGAGTCACTGCAATTCAATTGAATGGTGTATTATTCTCATTTCCCCTCCAACATTGCCACAGTCTACATGTCACGATGCTCGAAACCTACCTGCCACAGACATCAAGGCAAATTGGAGGGTAAATATTACTGCGACATAGTCTCAGGTTTCTACAACTCAGCAAACATGACAGCTTGAATGCAAGAGATAGGGTCGCCTAGAGAGCATTGACTCTAAGGTCAACTCATCGAGCGTACTATTCAAACAGTTGGAATGACAGGAACGACCACATGTGAGTTGAACTTCCCGCCAAAGTGAATATGATGCTTGACCTTGTTTATCCCCTAAACACTGGGCGTTTGCATATCCGGTATCTCCAAGTAAGTGTCTTTGCTGCCCCCCACACGAAATAGAAGACTTTCACCTTCGTAAAACTGCATCCCAACCGGCCAAAGACCTATCTCAATGGGAACGATCTCGCCCAGCGAGACCTTCTGAACTTCCTTGTGGGGATGATATGGCATGATTGAGTTTTGTTTGGATCGGTCCGTAGCGCGATGGGAGACACGCAGCATTCCGTGAGATCCAGTGAACTGCGCATGGATAAGTCAACATGCATTCAGAAGACGGTCTGAACGGCTCACCTTAATAATGTTGGAGCCTACCACATCCTCTTGATAGCTGTGGCTCTGGGGTATCGCGGTCCATGGGATGTTGATGTGCTCGAGGACTTTTCCAGCCTTGCTTACTTTCCTCAAGCTCACATAGATATCCATGTCATCCGAATCATTGCACGAGACCCAAAGCTTAGCCTTAGCGAACCCCATCAATGTGGTGGTATCGGGGAATGTAAAGAGAAATCTGCCGTCGTCGCATTCGCGTCATCGGATTGGTAAGAGGCGACGCCGGTGGCCTCCGGGTAGTAGAGAGAGAGTTTGTTCTCGGTTATGTATAATTTCTTGTACTCGGTCTTCTCGTGAGGGTAACTACCCATTGGGAAGTGTTAGATCGGTTTCTAGGAAGACCAGTTGGTCAGCCATGCAATCTCAAGGCATTGTAGGGCACTCACAGGGCCGAAGCGGTTTCCGAACGTCAGGATCGACACCCGCACCGGATTGGTCTTCTCCCAGTCATTTTCAATGCCCTTCAAATATCGGTCAAAGAAGGCTTGAAGCTCGTCTGTCATGTCGGGTCTGTAGATATCAAACCATTCCTGCGTACAGTGGACCCGAAGCCACTTCTGCTTGCTCTTAGCTGTTCGGAAGCCTTGAATGGTTCCGTAGCTGTGGATACTGGAGCTGTAGCCTGCAACGACGTACATGGGTATGTCGATATTTTCGATTTGGGGTATCTTGTCTTCCCAGTAGGGGTTCATCAGGGGCCACTTGTCGATTGCCTTCGCGACATCCTCTCGCTTCCGTCGACCGCGGACAGTTGCACGATAAAGAAGGTTATCGAAGGTAGCGTCAGGCAGCGCTGCTAACCAATCAATTAAGCCAAATCTGAGGGTTAAATTTGACTGATTAACTTAACGATTATGATAGTTTTGTTTGAATTAACTGTTTTAATTAGTCTTAAATATAATTACCTAAATAAGAAGTTAGTAATACCTCTTATAATGTTCTTAGAAGGTTAAAACGTATATTATATAATAATCTAAAGCTATATAACCTTTTTTAGCCCTTCTACTTAAAGTAGTAGCTACTTATAGTAATAATACTATCTTAAACCTAGTTCTAGAGGTATTAGGTTTACTTAAGTGTTAAAGGTATTATTAATAACTTCTACGACGTTAGTAGAAGTTTAGTAAAGCTGAATATCTTCTTATAGTTAGTTACTATTACTAGGATAGTAAAAATATTAAAGGTAAGTTTACTAAGCGTTAAGAAGGTCTATTAATATAAAATCTACTATTAAATAAGGTTATTAATAGGCTAGGTAATAGAGAGATAGAAGTATTACTCTAGCTTATTAAAATTATTAATAGTAGTATTATAAGCCTTATTATTTAACTATTAATAATATTTAGAGTCTTTAGCTTTTAGAGTAATAATAATTAATATAAATATAGTTTATAGAGGCTATAAGTAAGGCTATAGATCAGCTTAATTAGATATATTAATATACTATTATTACTAATACTTATAAAGTTCTTTTTAGGTATTATATACCTATATATAAGTTTCTAAGGTATTTTAATACTTCTAGAGCTATTATAAACCCTGCCTAGGATGTAGAATTACTGCAGTAATATAGAGGGGAGACTTTATAAGCTTAGTATAGTATTTATTAAGTATTTACTAGTTATTAATAATCGATAAGTATAGATATCTATAAGAGTTAAAGTTAATACCTTAGAGGCGTTATAACTATAAGTACTTAAGCTAAGAGTAAGTAGGGATACTATTAATTAATAAGGATTATAAGACTACTATTAAGCTTCGCTAAGAGTATTAAGATGCTTTTATACGTTAAGATAGTTACTATAACTAACTTTTAGAGAGTTAAGTAGCTATGAGGTTAATCTTAGCGTTAGTAGAGATATTAAAGAGCTTACGTTAGTTTTTAAAATAATCTAAGAGATACTTAATACTTACTAAAACCTCTTAGAGTTAGCTATACTTATTACCTTTACTTTAGCTTTTATATCTCTTAGTCTACTTATAGAGTAGTTTAAGTACTTTATATAACTTTATAAGGATCTACTAGTCTTTATTAGTGAGGATATCTTTACTAAGGATATAATCTATATTATTAAGAAGACTTAGAGTGTAAAGGATATAACTATTAATCTAACTATATTTAAGTAAGGCTTACTTAATTATATTATATATTAAGTTCTATTAAGTAGTATTACTTAATATTAGATTTAGCTCTTAGGATAACTTTTCCTATAGAGTAAAGTTAGTATTATTATTAGTAGCTTTATTGCTAATAGCTAAGAAGCTTTTAGATTATTATAGTAATAATCTAATATACTTAATAATATTCTAAAGCTTACTAATAGGGCTTTTCTACTTCTAGTAGGCTAGGTTATTTCAAACTCTTCTAGTATTAAGTAGATAGTTAGACTCCTCTTTAAACGCTTTATTATTAATACTATAAATAATAGCATAACTAATAAGGTTAAGGATATAGCTATAGTATTAAATTTAGCGTTACTAAGTGTTAATTTCTATATATAAAGATAATAGAGAAGGATAGAGAGCTTTAAAGTAAGTATTATTATTTATAGCGTTATTAGATATAGTAATACTAACTTAATTAATAAAGCCTTAGTTTATAAGAATAGTATAAATAGTTATAGTAACGTTCTTACTAGAGTAAGCATTAGGCTAGTAGTAGAAAGCTAAGAGGAATTAGGTCTATTTCCCTAATTAGTTAATAAAGTAACTAAAGATAGCGATAATAGTATATTAATTAGGGGAGGTCTATAGATTAAATAATATATAAACCTTTATAAGTGCTTTCTATATCTTACTTTTAATCTATTCCTTTTTAGAGATATAGAGGTAATATAGTTAAGCTTTCTAAGAGTCTTTTAACTAATATATTTAGTTATAAACGTTATAATTAAAAAGATTAAGTAAGTATTATATATATTAGTTACTAAAAGTTAAGAAAGAGTTACTAGTATTAATAAAGAAGCTAATAGCTAGCTCTTTAATCTAAGAAACTTTACTATAAGGTATAATAATAAAGGTAGAGCGTTAACGCTTAGAGAAGTACTTATTATCTCTAGAATTATTACTAGATAGATACTTAATATAGGGGTGTTCTTTATAGATATAGTAAGTAGATTTAAGGTGCTTTTTAGCGTTAAATATAGTAGTAGCTTTCTATAGCTTTCTAAAGGTATTAGCTTTATTATAGCGTTAGTAAACCTAGTAAGTATCGTTTAGATATATCGTTAGTATAGAAAAAAGTATAGTAGAGGGTAAGTAAGCAATAAGTATACCTCTAGCGCTACTTAAGAGGATCTTATAGATAAAGATACCCTTATTCCTAATCTAAGAGGTATAGCCTTAACTACCCTTCTTTAAGATAGCTTTAATATTAATATAGTACTAGCCTTTTTAGATAGTATAAAGTAGGGCCTTAAGAGTAGCACGCTTATCTAGGTTAGTAGTTAATATATTACTAGTAGTTAAAAAAGCTTAAATCTAAATAGTAATCCCTTGAGGAGTTACTTTATAGCTAATGAAGTGATTAATATGTTAGTTATATATTAGTAGAGGTATTACGATAGTAGGAGAGGGGTTAAAAAAAGCGTTTAGAAGCGTATAGAGGTAGGGCTTTAAGGCGTAGAAGTAGGTATAGTAGCAGTAGTAGCAGTAGCGCTAGTAATAATATTAAAAAGGGTTATTTTTAAGGGCTAGTAAAGAGGTTAAAAATAGGCTTTTTTTAACCTCTAGTAAGGGGGCTAAAAACGCGTTAATTAAGTAGTATAGCAAAAAGTGCGTTTTAGCTTTATAGTAATATATATTAAATTAAAAAAAATAATAAACGTTATAAGGTACTTAAGGGATAAAAATTATCTTATTAATATCTATTAGTACTTATATAGTTAAGTAGTATAATTTCTAACTTTAATTAATAAAGTATAAAGTTATAAGTTTAAATCTTACTATAGGTATTTATATTACTAATAGTAAATTTCTTTAAGTATAGTTAGTAATATATATTTTTATTTTTTAAAAAATCTTTTAAAAGGTCTAATTAGGCTAGAGGCTAGATTTTCCTTTTTTCTAGGTAACCTTAGCTTAATTAAGATAGTTAAACTGAGGGTATTGTGAGTTTAGCTGATTGACTCTCAAAAAAGCCTCGTTTTGATTGGCTGATTGATTGATTTGATTGATTTGGCTTGATAGGGTAGCACCGCTAGCGTCAGGTATGCCGCCTTAACACAGGACGTCGCGATATTTGTCTGTGAAGCCTTCCTAGGGTGCAATAGCCTTGAGAGATGGAGGGCGCAAGGACGCGGTGCTCCATTGTACTTGGGCCAGCCACGAGTTGCCTTACATTCCCACGGAGCCTGAGCACCAGGGCAGGCTGGCAATGTGCTCCACGATTTCTGCACCATCTCGGCCTGCGGCACTGTCAGTCATCTTCAAAGGATAAATTCAAAAGAGCTGTCGATACCGGTCCCTGTTTCCTCAATAAAAAGGTCTCCCTCCGAGTCCCACGAACCCCGGACATCAACGCTGATGATGGCGTAACCTCGTGGAACCCATTCGGCGGGGTCAACCCTGTGAACTTCTCAGGCAACCATCCGAGTACGAGAATAACTTCATTTTAACATACGACTCAAACTTCTCCAGTCCAGAGAGCATTTCCTCTTTCACGCCAACCCTATACGGCATAAGATCGTAGTTGCGGAATCCGTGGCCCCCTTTTCCGTAGGGGCTCAGGGCAAGAAGCGCAGGGACCTTTCCCGAAGTGTTCGGCCGACAACCATCGTAGTATATCTGCAGCATCTGAGTAGGCTCACTCGGCTATGGGTTTTGCGTCTTGGAAGTGTTACTTTGACTCCGTCGGAGTGCTTCATCTCCTCATTCACCTCGTAGATTATTTCGCTAGGAAGAGGTCGACTTCGCGGTGTCTTTCGCCACCCCATAGGCAGAAGTTCTTTCGTTCTTTCTTTGAAAGAATATGGAAAACAATTGTCTTCATTTTCGGGTGGAATTGTGTCGCATAGCGGCACGTTGTAACCGTTGATAACTAGTTTGGAGTCCATTCTGGCCACTAGATGTTGCTTAGTATTGCTGTGAGACGGAACTTGCTATCAATCTGGTACAGTGAACTGTGAAGGAAGCATTGGGAAAGCCCGGCTCAGAATGATTTATTCCCGGAATAAGTGCGAAGGCTTGGTGTCTAGGTGGTCGGAAGATCGAGATCTGCATGGAGGGGGTTTTCTACGGAGGCCTGAATGCCAAATACTTCGCGAAGCCCGCTTAATTAATGATTCCCTAGTACTAGGATGTTACGGTTAGCTATCCAACAGTAAGGTCTACTAATAGAAGCTGGGGATTAAAACGCTATAATAGTACACTAAGGTTATAGTTTAGTTATAAGTTATAAGCTAGTAGTAGATTAGTTTTTAGAAACTAAAATAATTAATCTTAAACTTAATAAGTAATTTATAGTAAAAATAAGCTAAGAGTATTTATAAAGATAAATACTAAGAAGTTAATTACTAGAGAACTATAGAAATCTAATTATAAACTAAGTTTAAAGTTATATTATATATAAGTTTTCTTATATAAATAGTTCTACTATTTATAAATATTATTCCCTTTATTACTATAAGTACTTATTCTAAAATAAAATAAGTATTTATTTTAATATTTACTAAGTATTTATTATAGATCTTTTATCTATACTTATTCTTTATTATTATATAACTTATATTATAGTTCTTTTATACTAAGTAAGTCTTTATTATTTCTATAATCCTATAGTATAAATATTTTACTCTTACTATCTAATACTTAAGTAAGTTATTTAGCTATTATCTTTATTTATAGGTTATAATATTAAGTCCTTTCTTTAAAGGTCTTACCTTTAAGACTTAATATAAGTAGATTATTATTACAACCTATAAATAAGGATAATAGCTAAATAACCTACTTAGGTGTTAGATAGTAGGAATAGGATATTTATACTATAGGATTATAAGAACACTAAGGACTTACTTAGTATAGAAGAACTATAGTATAAGTTATATAATAATAAGGAATACGTATAAATAAAGGATCTATAATAAACGCTTAGTAGATACTAGAATAAGTATTTATCTTACTTTAGAATAAGTACTTATAATAATAAGGGGAATAGCGCTTATAGATAGTAGAACTATCTATATAGAAGGATTTATATATAGTATAACCTTAAGCTTAGTTTATAGTTAAACTTCTATAGCTCTCTAGTAATTAACTTTATAATATTTATCCTTATAGATACTCTTAGTTTATCTTTACTATAAATTACTTATTAAGTCTAAGACTAATTACTTTAGTTTCTAAAGATTAATTTACTATTAGCTTATAACCTATAACTAGATTATAACCTTAGTATACTATTATAACGTATTAATCTCTAGTTTCTATTAGTAGACCTTACTATTAGATAGCTAACTATAATATTTTAATTACTCTTATTTAGTAAGTTAACTATTAACGCCTATTAATAGTAAAATAATAAGTATATCTTCTTACGCTTTAGCTAAATCTTCTACTTTAGGATCTTTATCTTCTTTATATAACTAGCTTTAGAGTTTAGTATAGAAACTTACTAGCATTAAAGACTATAATATATTAGACCTTAAGTATAACTTTAATAGAGAAGGTTTCTTTACTAAAGAAAGATATAAAAAACTCTAACGTATTATCTAGAAATAAGATACGAAATCTAAGGAGATATAAACCTTTATTAATAAAAATAAATAAGCTATAAATAGCCTTAATAAATAACTTTAGAATACTAAATAAGCCTATAAAAAACTAAAAAAAGATATTAAGGGAGATACTAACTTAAAGAAAGTTTAAGAACTTTAGGAAGAACTTAATATTTTCTAAGCTACTACTAATATTATTACTACCTCCCTTAGAAGATAATAAAAACTTAAACTTAATACCTCTATTACTTATAATAATACTTTTAGATAACTTAAGTTATTCCTAATTTAAGTTAAAAACTACTAAAACTTCTATTATAGTAACTTTACTAACTAAACTAAGAAAGTAGTTTATATAGCTACTTATTTTTATAGAAAAGCTTTTAAGTAGTTTAAACCTATCTAGGAAGAATTCCTTAAATATAAAATACTAAATAAATGCTCTACTAAGACTTATAATATCTATAGTAACTTCTAAGGATTTAAAGACGTTTTACGCTCTCTCTTTTAAGATCTTAATAAGAAATAATAAGTAGAAAGAGAACTAGTATAGCTATAATAAACTAAATCTATTAAGGAATATATTATTATATTTAGATAACTTAGCGTCTAACTTAACCTTACTAAAGAAACTAAGATCTTTATATTCTATTAAAGACTTAAAGATAAAGTTAAGGATAAGATTATTAAGATATTATAGTTAGCTATCTAATAGTAGGGTCTGCTAATAGAAGCTGGGGATTAATATGTTATAATAGTATACTAAGGTTATAGTTTAGTTATAGGTTATAAGCTATAATAGATTAGATCTTTAGAAGCTAGAGTAATTAATCTTAGACTTAATAGTAATTTATAGTAAAAGTAAGTTAAGAGTATCTTGAGGATAAATATTAAGTTAATTACTAAAGAGCTATAGAAATCTAACTATAAACTAGACTTAAGGTTATATATATATAAGTCCTATCTTTAAATATATTCCTTAGTACCTTAGGTTAATCTAGATTATTTTAATCTAGAATGATCGTTTAGTCTTTAAGTTATATTAGATTATATTGATCTAATATGATCGCTATCTTATTATTATATAACTTAGGCTGTAGTTCTTCTATTACTAAGTACGTCCTTATTGTTCCTATAATCCTATAGTATAAATATCCTATTTTAGCTGCTTAATGTCTAAGTAGGTTAGTTATCTATTACTCCTATATAATAGGTTATAATATTAGGTCCCCTCTCTAAAGGTTTTATCCTTAAGACCTAATATAAGTAGGTTATAGGTTTTAGGTTAGGGTCCTATTAATTTTTGCTTTTTAATTTACTTATAATGCTAATACTATATTAGGTTATATTTAGAAATTAGATTTATATAAGACTTATTATTCTTAGATTTAGTGTAATTATAAAGCTTTTAGTGCTTTAGTTAATTATTAAGGTTATAACGTTATACCTTATTCTCTTTATTTTTAATATAACTAAGTGTATAAAATAGATCTTACTAACTTAAAATATTATAGTAAGTATATAAAGTAGAGTTCCTTAAATTATAATAGTAGTAATATAGTAAACGCTTATAAGTATTCTCTAGTATATTAACATCCTTTTAGTATTACTAACTTACTTTAGTAGTAAATTATTATTTTAATAAGTAAAAGAAAGTAGAGTAGGAGGAGGAAGAAGCTAAGGAAGTATTAGAAGTATTATAGACTTAGCTTACTACTACTTTAAGTTATTTATCCTATCTTTAGAAATATAAGAAGTTCTTAAAGGAGTATAAGTTAGATTTAATTTATTAGGGAATATAATCTATAGATAAATAGGAGGCTAAGGAGTATACTTTAGAAGCTTAGGAGTCCTAAGTAATAGAGGATTTATTACTATAGGGAGCTTAGAATAAGTTAGACTAGCTTTCTCTAGGTATAGGTTTTATAAACTTAGGTATTCCTCTTACTATAGGTTCTTCTAAGGTTCCCTAATTGTTTTCTAGTATTCTTAGGTGAATAAATAGTTTTCCTTATTATAGTTAGTCTACTTCTATTAGTAGTCTAATATATTTATATAGGTGTTAGATTTATTAGTAGCTATAGGTGATTTCCTAACTAATAGGTGCTATTAGTATTAGTATAGTTTCCTATTCTTAATATTATTACTAATATATAGTAAGTTTATCTATTATGTTAGTAAGGTGTTTTATTAGTTTTTAAGTATTATCTTTATATCTATATCTTTTCTACTTAATAAGGTATTAGTATCTTTTTAGTTCTTTAAAGTAGTTAATAATCTGTTTAACCTTATACTCTAGTTTATTATTTTCTATAATAATAATATTATTAGTTTATAATCCTTATAGTATTAGTTTAAGAAGTGAAATATAGAATATTAGATAATACTTTATAGTTTTAAGGAGTTTAAGTTTATAATTAACTAGTGAAATTACTTATGAGATTCTAAAAGGTTTAAGTTTTTTATAGTTAAGTTTGTTATTTAGTTGTTTTATTTTAATATTTTGCTATATAAAGTAAGCGTTATCTCCCTCTCTTAAGGTTAGTCCTTTAATCCTTTGTTTATTACTAAATTTAGTTATTCTTTATTATATAAATTTAAGTTCTTTATATATACTATCTTAAATATCTTTAATTTATTATACTATAGTAATAGCTTTAACTATATCTAAACTTAGTTAAGGTTCTCTATATATAGTTAGTTTAAATCTATAGTTAAGATAGAAGGAGGATTCCTTAGTATTTTCTCTAATTATACTATTATAAGTAAACTAAGCTATTAGTAGTAGCACTACTTAGTTATCTTAATTATAATTAATATAGGCGTAAAAGTAAGTTTTAAAGATTTAGTTAATATATTCTATTTATGTATTAGTCTATAGATAGAACGTAGTAGATATTAATTATTTAATACTAAGTTATAATATAATTAATTTCTAAAAGTTAGAGGTGAAGATTTTATCTCTATCTAATATAATTTCCTTAGGTGTTCTATAGTTAGTAATAATATATTTAAGGAATATATAGGTATATTCTTTAGTATTACTTACTTCTTTATATAGGATAAAGTAGGTATACTTTATAAGTTAATCTATAATAATAAGAATACTATTAAAGTATACTCCTATAAAAGGTTCTTAAGACTTTAGTAGTTTAACGATAAAG